>CADEBD010000048.1:0-290257 GCA_902825455.1 Arctia plantaginis | reverse complement strand
TACACCACAATAATCTTCTTGTATACGAACAATCCACACCGCCGGCTAAATGACCTTTTCAAAGGTTGCACCCGACGATTTGTTATTTTCAATTTCTCCCAAGTATTTTAATAATCTTCCTTTTAATTCTTAATAAAAACGATTTATCCAGCATCCAGCTCGATAATGGACCATGTTTGGGGGAAGATTTGGGATACTTACGAAAATTAAACAACTGGACTTGTTTCTAATGACAGAAGTGAACGTGTAATAAAAAATGACATACAGTTTTTAAAAATATATAAGAAGCCTATCAAGATCCAACAACACTCGCTCCTTTCATGTGCTGCCAGTAGTATTTTGATAGGCGCTTGAACAACGTCCTATGCCTGAAATATTAATGATGCAGATGTTTTTATAAACACTGTTTTTTGTAAGTCATGTGAGGCTACGTGTTTCAAAAGTTATTTATGAAGCTAAAAGTAAACCAAACTCACACGACTCGAATGAAATGAAAAGACAGAGAATAGTGACTGCCGGTTCCATTCCCTGTGCAGTACTTTACAAATGTGTAGTCATTACTCTAAAGTATTTTTAAAGCTTGTTCGGCAATATTATTAAAATTCTAAAAAAATTTTTAGTCGCTGACTTACACAAAGCTTACACAAAGCATAATAAAATATGTTTAGTATTCTCGTTATATAGAGAAATATTCGTTAAAAAAAGTTGTGCTTTGTCTTCCCTATTTTAAGTTTAAGAGTAAACAAAATTCTACGTGACGATTTGTGTAGGTGATAGTCTTTTTCTTTCTTTATTTTTTTTCGATGCGTGTAGTGGCAGATTAAGAATACGGAATGTCACCACCCCTATGCAATACGTGGTTGTCGATTTGACAGTAAATAACGCAGGACAACAGCACTGCAAAAAGAAGGAGAACTAGACACAAGCCCTTTTTTTTATTTTTTTACGTGTGGAAATCCCCTCGGACCGTCACCCCGCCGGTGCTCTCGTTCGGCGGGGCGGTGTGTCGGACTAGAACCGACTAAAACCACACGGTGTGCTCTCTTTGCGCTTCCAGTTTAGGAGGGGTCCAGGTAGCTATCTCCTTCTGGACCCCTCCCAGCGCCGGCCCGCTCCTGGTGCGGGCTCCGTCTCAAATTGACCTCTCTTTAGGCGACGTCCGGCACACGCGGACGCCGCCCCCTCGCGGCTGGCCAACTAATGCGGGTGGAGGGGAGAACCCATCCCGTCCACCCGCGGCCACACTCAGGGCGGCATGAGACGCAGGTAAGCGCGCCTCCTCCGCCCGGTTCGCCGGCGGCGGATCAGGTCCTTTGGGCGGCGTCCGCGTGTGCCGGACGTCGCCTAAAGAGAGGAAAAAAAAAAATTTTTTGAGACGGAGCCCGCAACAGGAGCGGGCCGGCGCTAGGAGGGGTCCGGATGTCTTAATAACAGCTGTTCCCGGATCCCTCCTATTACAGGCGCAGAGTGGCACACCGTGTGGTTTTAGTCGGTCGGAGGCCGACACACCACCCCGCCGCAAACCCCGGTGGGGTGACGGTCCGAGGGGATTTCCACACGTTAAAAAAAAAAAAGGTTATATCCATGATAAATACAACTCTTGTATTCATAAAATTTTTTGACCATCTCTCGAATTCGAGTTTTGTCAGATCGGCCTCCCAAAGTGTTGAGTTTACTGAATCAAATACAAAAGGAACGTATTTTTAGAACTTCCATACTCAAAAATATTAAGGCTGATGTTTTCTACAAAACTAACGTACTCACAGTCCGCAATAAAAAATAACTGAAGCATTCAACTGGCCGGTCAGCGAAATCCGTCTGATTCAAATTGGTTCAATAGTTTTTGTGAAAATCATAAACCTGTACCGTTGTGCGGCAAATTATGTACCAATATTTATGGAAAAAAACATTTGTTCTATCAAAAATCTGTTGAATCTGAATAATGCTTCACAAATAAAACTTTGATTAATCTATGGTTAAATACTAGGCGTTTTTCAATGGGCGGTTATAGATTGGCACAGGCAAATAACAGGTTTTCGAAAGGTATAATTTTATTATATTTATCTTGCTAAATATTTGACAAACCAGAGATTGTTGCTATTGTGTGTGTTGATTTGTGACTTTAGAGCCCACATAACAGATGATTTTAAACAATAAAAAAATTTGAGGGCAAACACAATCTTCAAATGTTCTTACTCAATTGACTGGTAAAGTAATAGTAACTCTTAAATAGCAGGCGTCAAAAGGCGGAAGACTTACAATCAGAAGACTCGTATGGTCGATAGCTTCATCTTCCATAAAAAATCTCATTAAAAGACTGACTAAACTTGACTGCTAAAAATAAATTCAAACTAAGTAACCACTATACTAATACACCATTCTAAGCTGCAAAATACGTATATTATATTTGGTTAACTACATACAAGTAACATCAAAACAGATTCAAAGGTAAAGCTTACTAAATCAACATCGCTAACAACAATTACAACTGCGATTAAACTTTCAGGAACCAAACATATCTCCATCAATCCATTTCGTACTAAATCACAAGTCTACACGAGTTTGTCATCCCATAAAACCGACTACATAAATGTTTTTGACGTATCCAAGCATTAATCAAAGAGCGGAACAAAAAAGCAGCCGTAGTAGCGACGTGGTAGCGTTTGTGGCACAATGTTTACAGTTCCCACTCTTATCACGTCCTCCGAGTATTTATCTTGGCATGAATAGGCTGTGAGACTTTGACAGATCGTTCGTACTTGTGTTTTGTTAAATAAGTCAAGATTGAAGGCGTTTAACTTTTTGCATGCTAGATTTTTTAATGTTTAATTAAATGATCCATTTTATAATTGCAGGATATATCTCATAATGATAACTAGGTATGCTCTGCGTGTACTGTTTATTAAAGAGAAAAGATTAACAGGCTCAGGTAATTTTTTAAATACATTGTAACACTTTTATTGCTTTACATTAAACCAACGAATAAACTACGTAAATAAATCATGAGAATCTATTTTAATCTGCTTCTAATGGCTGTGTCGAAATTAAGCACTGTTCATAGATGTAGTTAGGTGTACATTTATCTATCAGTTTCGGTACTGAGTTTCAACATGCTACTAAATTAACTGATTAGTTAACACTGGAAGAACCAGAAAACTTATACAGTACAGTTGGTACTTTTAGACTTGATTAGATCTACATAATCCTAATAAATCTTATTCCATCGTGCAATTTAGGAAACACATTGTCAGGGGCAGAAATAAAGATACTCAGCATCCACAAAAAAAAAACTTTTTATTACCAAGGAATTGATACCTGAATTAATTGAGACGTTAATCTTTGAATTAGCCATTAGTCTACGATTACTTCTACAATCATTTATTATTGTGAACCAAGTATCTCTCTCTTTGACAGCCCTTATACCACTTTGCAAGACTAAGTTTTGACAGCAGTCGTAATATATAGGCAACCCCTCGTATGGGGTAAATAATTGCTAAGCACATTAATCATACTAAATCGAGGCCTTCAATGACACACTAATGATTCATTGCAATAGTAAGGTATATTTGTGTGGATTATTTGGCTATAACGATATTGCAGATTTACTATCACTGACTTACCATATTTACAATCTATTTCACATCATCATCATCAACAGCCTATAATAGTCCACTGCTGGACATAGGCCTCTCCTTAGAAAAGAGGTTTTGGCCTACTATACCACGCTGGCCAGATGGGTTGGTATAGGGTTTGTGTCAAGTTTTCCTTGTCTTTGCAGTGCTGTTGTCCTGCGTAGTTTGCTCCCTAAGTCGGCTCTTACGACACCTACAGGATGAATAGGGGTGGTGACTGGTTCAAAACCCCATTTGTAAAGGTTTTTACAGGTGAGCAAAACCTTACCTCGGGGTACCAGGGATTTCCTTTCTAGGGTACACCTGTTTCCCCGGCTACTAGTACCCGAGACGGCGTGCGGTTTTTAGTCGGTTCGAGTCCGACTTAACCACCGGTGGTTGGTATCCGAGGGTATTTCGGCACAGGAAAAAAAAGGTGAAGAAAACCAATAAGTTTTGGTATTGTATTTGTGTTGTATATGAATGAACGCAGCTCTATTAGTTTTCTTGTTTATTTCAACTTTGTTTAATGATTACTTCATGTTTATGTAGGAAATCTATTCATATGTGTAAGTATTTGTAATAATTTTTCAAGCCACAACACACATGCAAATAGAGTTTATTTTTACATGTACAAAGACACAATGTCGGATTGCCGCTTATAATTTACTGCGTGATATACCGATTCTGCCAAAGTAAACAAACATATGATAAAGCGAATTCACGCGAGGGACTTACAAGCTATTTTGGTACTTAATACTCAACATTATTTATAAAAACTGTTTAAAATGTTTTTTTTGCAATTGTGTGACATGACATATCTAAATGTAAATATAAAAAAATATAATATTTCCAATGTAGGACGGGTAGAATCTCACAATGTAGAGCTAAGACTGCAAAACCAGAGAAGAGATTTTCTGACCAGGTTGTTTGTTTATGCCTGTCGTTTCGTGGCCTCAAAAGCTACTGTTGAGAAATTGTAAAAAATCCTAATCGGCTCGAGAATTTTGTTAGTGTAGTGCAATATTCATAGTTACTTCATAATTCGGTTGGTATTTGCTAGTTTTCACTAAAACTCTTCCAACTAGATACAAAACGAAACGCGACTGGTGTTGTAATCATTAATAAATATGGATAATAGTCTTGAAGAATATTTATACAATGAGTGTAGCAGAAACAGTCCCTAGACAAGAGATATAATAACTTGTATAAAGCATCATGCAAGAGAATTCGAACGACAGAATTAGCACCATTGGTGCTAGCATTGGTGTTAGCACCATCAAAACAAAGTTGTGGTATATTTAATAGTGCCATTGTATCTACCTGTGAATTGCAAAAGAGTGGCCATGAGTTTGTTTGCTCTTTCTTCTCATAAGGCTGAACCCCTTGGAAACGGGCGGTTGTAGATCGGCACAGGCATGTCATAGATTTTGTATGGGTTTGATTTTTGTTTGATTTATTTGGTTACTATTTGACAAAACAGAGATTGTTGCTTTTGTGTGTGTTGATCTATGACTTTAGAGTCTACATGGGAGACGATTTCAAACAATTTTGGAAATTTTATGAAATAAAGAAAGTTTGAGTTTGAGTTTGAGTTTGGTGCTAATTCTGATGTTCGAAAACTCTTTAAACTAAACTAAAAATCACTTAAAATTTGTTTAGTCCTTCCAAACAACGTTTCCTATTCTGAAAACGTAATATTTGACAGGACAATTTTTTTTTAACGATTATTAGTTTAAAGATTTTTCAAACAACAGAATTAGCACCAATATCTACGTTAGTTGTCTATTATTTTTTCTTTAAATGAAGACATATTTATTGTCTTTCGAACCAAAACACAAAGGACAAAAGTAAAATTCAAATGCTTAGAAACATTCAAGTTAGCAAACTCAAAGACTTGTGCAGATCCGATTTCACAAACAGCTGAAAACAAACGTTTGGTGAGCAAGAAGTTCGTAGGTGCTGTAGTGCTGTCCCGTGTTTTGGATAACGTCATTCCGGACAAAAAACGTCCCGGGATTTTTGGAACCTCAGTGAATAGTTGCATTGTTAGTGATCTAATAATCGCGAAAAAGGTTTCAAGGAAGGCTTGGTATAACAGATACTTGTGCATAAAAAAAGAACAGTTCGAGCCTTTTTTTAAATAAATTATATATTCGTATAAGAAACTGTTATGGATGTGCTCAAAAAGAATCATTCACTACACAAATTATACATTTATGTTCAAATATCATATTTCTCGCTCTCGGACAGACAAGTTAGTAGCCTTGAAAGAATAAAAGAATTATATTCAACTCTGTTCTTAGTCCATATTTTGTAACAAGGCAGTATACTTTAGAAAAAAATCTACTCTATCACACTAATAGGGCACGTATGACACGTGCGGCTTAAAATTGTGGGCCAGTCTCACCTTTGAAGAATAATAAACGGATTTACGGATTTAAAAAGCAATTTTTTTTTTCGCGATCCAGCTCCTAGTTACAAAAACTTAGCATCAAACATACTCGTACTTCAAAATCTGAACAAGAGTAAAATATACGAAATATTATATCTACATATAAAATGACTGGCTCTGACTGAGTCATTCATCCATGCAGAGCCTAACCCGCCAGAGCTAAAACTTGAAATTTTGTCAGCTGATGATTTTTATATTGTCAGCAGCCAATAAGAAAGGATTGTTGGCAATTGGACCTCTAAGGAGGTAAAATAAATGATGAACAATTCTATGGCAGTAGGTCTTTTTCAAAGTTAGAAACACGAAATAAGAAATAATCCCGTGAGGTAGGACAATAGCCGATTAAATACAATGAAATAAAGCTAGTAAGCCATTGTCATATATTTTAAAGCCGATCGTAACTTAAGCCCCATAGAGATGCATATTGATCGATAGTGAACAAAAAATACGATTTCAACGGGCACAATGAAAACACCAAGCCATATATTGCCGTCCCGTTGCCGGAACTCACTCACATGTTTCCACTCTGTACTTGTTACCAAAACAAAGTACATTTTGGAAAACAAAAGAAGTTGATCACAAACATACCGTTAAGTTGAGAATATACCCGGATTTTTGTGGATACTATACATTTGTGATCCTGAATGATTTAAGTGATTAAACTAGATTGGCTGATACTTTTTGGCTTGAACTAGATTGTTTTTTTTTTTAATACATAATATAATAATAATATAATATAATATTGTACCACATTCACACAACGCCATCTGGTCCTAAACTAAGCAGAGCTTGTACTATGGGTACTAGACAACTGATATAAATACATACACATATACGTTTTTGTAAATACATACTTATTAATCAAAGAAACACCCAGACCGAATCAAACATTAAATATTCATGCACACAAATGTTTGACTTGAGCGGGAATCGAACCAGCCATCTTTGGAATAGCAGTTCGTTACACAAACCACTACGCCATTCGGTCGTCAATACATACGTCGACATACATATACATACACAGAAAAACAACAAATATTTGCAGATCATACAAACATTTGGTCCACCGAGTACCACTGGACCACCAGTGGCTGGCAGTTAAATGTTTTTAATATTTATGTATAGATTTGCAGACTCTGTGTCTGAATTCATAACTTTAATTATACATATGCAAAGTACGTATCTAGATCGTCTAAAGGTTGGATGGAAGAAAATGCCGTAGGAATTAAGTCCACCATGCTTCATGGACCATGGACTGGCGAGAGGGGAGTGTGTGCCTCCTATTGCAGGTGTCCGTGAGCATTGTCGTTCACTTACATGACCAATTTGCCCGTTTGACTTCTATACCATAACAAAAAATATCTTATTGCATAATATTTCCAACTCCTCCACATTTCTTCTGATTATTTCGTTGCTCGTTTGAAGACAGTTTATTTTTTTTAGGGACTGCCCGAGTGTCATAATTCGGTGTGTTCGTGGGTCACTGCTGTCCATCCTCGTGTACAGGAGTTACAATGGTGGCCGTGAGGGAGGGATTAGTCTCATATACATAAAAAAAGTGTGAAGCAAATAAATAAATAAATTAGCAAATAAACGGATTTGCGTTGCAATGGTGCGGGTTCTTGGGAGTCCTCCCGCCCAATAAAATGTAATACTGAAAATACTAGTGAAATGAAATGAAAAGATATTTATTTCTGCAAGTAAATCTATTCAGTTATTTTTACAAGTCGGGCTTTACAGGCACTGGCATTTCCTAAGACTCGCTCTGGGAAGAAACGCCGAAACAAACCACAGAGGGGTCTTTTTTCAAAGTCCGTGTACAAAGTTAAAGAGACCTATGTGAGTGCAGTATAGGGTATGGGTCGGCCTTTTGAAGAAAGGACCATAGTATTGAGTCGGCCCGTCCATACAGACGGCATACAAACCTCAGCCATTGTATAGCCTAACCGATATAGTATTTAGTGTTATTAAACCCCTTGAACTTGAACGGATGTTACTAGTAGTCTACTTGGATTGTCAACTCGTTGGAGTTTAACAAGTCGTCATCAGTACATTTTTTATTTTTTAAACTACCTGACGATGGCTCTAAGAACTTGTTATATGTAAGCCTTGTAAGATACGAGTCCAGTTGTTCAGCAAGTTCCTGCAGAAATTCTTTACTAAAGATCAAGATTATTGCGTTTGAACCTGGATATAAATGAAACCAGTTTCTACAGTATATCAAGGATTGCGGTACTAGATATTTTTGTAGTTTAATCGCCGAACTACTTGATATGTATATATCCGATATTTCAATACGCTTACTTATTGTAAATAATTAAACACTTACTCAGAATGTTGCAACCCTATATTAAAGTATCGAATTTATCACTAAATGCAATATGGGCCGGAGATAAATAAGAGGAAATGACTAACCAGACCAGAGTGGTACTACGCTAAAGTGTCTGTCTGTCTGTCTGTTACCTCTTCACGCTTAAACCGCTGATCCGATTTAGATGAAATGATGTATAGAGATGGTTTGAGTCCCGGGAAAGGACCTAGGATAGTTCTTATCCCTTAAATCATCCTTTAGGAGGGTGAAAAGGGGTTTGAAATTTGTATGGGGAATCAAAAACCGCTGAACCGATTCAGATAAAGTCTGTAATTTAGAGCGTTTAACTCTTAACAAAGAACATAGCTACTTTTACCGTCGTAACATAGACGCAGGCGGCGACGCGTGCAAAAAATAGTTCATAATAAATTATTTGTTTCAACGTTATGTTATTAATGGTGGTCAATAAAGAATATCTGCGCAACACTCCACCACACTATAAATCTTTTTTTAACCTTTCAAAAAACATCTAAAACACAAGTTTTGAAACGCTAAATTACGTGTAACTCAAACTCAATTTAGTTGAGAGACAGCGAACAATGTTGCTTTGTGTGTATGTTGTGTTAGCTGCAATCGCAATATGGATGCACTGTGATTCAGTAGATTGCGGTAAGTTTATTATTGCTTTTTGCATTAATCTTGAATGTGTGAGGAACAGAACTTACAGGGAGCATTTAGCCACGCCGCTTCCTACTACGCCGAGTGTTGTGGGTTCAAACCCCACATGGGACGACACTTTGTGTGATTCACAAATTGTTGTTCTGAGTCTGGGTGTTCTTTGTGTCCGTTTCATGTATGTTTGTAAAGTCCCCCGCGACACAGGAATGTCTTCCTAATGCGGGAGTTGTCTTTAAAAAAAAAAAAAAAAAAAATGTTTTATAAATTAGTAGAGTAGTGTCTATGTTAGATGTAAACTAATGTATTCGTACTGTCACAGTGACAATGGCCTTTAAAAAAATAGTTTCCAAGGCTATGGTTTATGACAAGTCAGATAATTGTTTTTTCGTTTCAATCGCTATTTGTCTCTACAATATTTCGCGATGCAGTAAATCAACAGGGTTGCCAAACATACAAACCAAATACATAAAATTCTGAAGTTTCTTTTTAGCGCAATCGATATTTTATGGGTTCGCTAGGTTTTGGAAAATTGTTTGCGAAATTGTAGCTTATCATTTGATCCATGTTAGCACTCATATAATATCAAACAATGATTCACATACATGAATAAATAAGAATAACTAATTTTTACCTTTTTTATTATTTTAATAATAATTATAAAATAGTTCTTTGCCCATCGCATAAGTTATAGGAATTTAAATTATATTATTTATCTAAGTTAAGATAATTATATTTTCTAACACATATTTAAAAAAATTATGATTAGAAATTTAAAAAAATATATGTAACGATTGAGAGTAATAATAATAAATGACTTCATTTCGTTGTATAAAACTTCTTCTTAAGTTTCAGTTTAGGCTGCATAGTTTTTCATAATAATAATCATAATAACTTCACACATCTCACACACGGCCGTCTGATTCCAAACTACGCAGAGCCTGTGCTATGGTAACCAGACTCCTGATAAACATACTTATATATTTATAAATACATACATGTTACAGATAAATTAAACCCAGGCACAGAACAAATCATCGTGCTCATCACACAATTATTTGTCCTGGGTGGGAATCGAACCCACGACCTCCGGCTTAGCAGTCAGGGTCACTTACCACTAGACCAATAGTCCCGCAAAACATTCAATGTTCAATAATGTTCATATGATTTTTAATGGGTACTCAATATTATTATTATAATAGAGTTATAACCTAACAGTATATTGACTATTAGTTTCTCAAAGAAATCCTCTTCCATATATCAAAGCATTTACCTAATTAATCAATACAATTGTTTATTAGGATAGCGGCATATCTAATGTCAAACTGCCTTTAAAATTTACCAACCCAATTAAAAATTAATAGTAAAAATAAATAAACCATACGGTTATATTCAAGTCACAAAAATTCAGACCTTTCAGTTCTAAACCTAATACAGTCTTCATAATTTTTCCAAACAATCGAATGCAAAAGTAAGTGATAGCTTATATACATTTGTTGGTAATGCCCGTATAAGGACACTGTGCTTTATCGCAAGTGGATTTGTTGTTAAGGATCCGGGTGTAATTAACCTGAAGAACTAGCCTTGAGACCATTGACCGCTACAAGCCATAATTTGGAATACAAGAGGCCTTCCAGGGCGGAGAGGTGCCCCAGAAAACCTTGTGCTACCATTATAGGACTGCTTCTGCAAGTTATGATTAGCCCCACCTTCAGAGATTGCTCATGGAGTCGGAAATCTTTCTGTGGTCTCTTAAGCTACCAGTCCTGAAAATGAAATTCACAATTTTTGTCAGCTGCAACACCACAATTACCATGAATACCAGTTAATTTTACCTGTCAAAAGAAATTAATAATTAAAATTTAATCATTACACATCGAGTGAAAATTGATATAAATTAAAGTTATTGGTAAACCCAAATCATTAAATTAAATATAATTATGAATTAATTCTGTTTACCTTATATTTCAATATATTAATTACAGTTAAGATTTAAGCACTTATTTTCTTTTATATATATTTACTAAAAATGAACTGCTGATCATTAATCTCGCTAAAACTCTACAAACGCTGGACCGATTTGGCTTATTTTGATCTTAAAATATTTGGGAAGTACAGGCTAAGTTGAAACGGTGAGAAAATGTAAAAAAATACAACAAGTTTATTTTTAAACATAATTTGTTGTTCGTTCCGTCGATAATACCGTATTAAATAAGGGTTCTAAATCGAAAACATACGTCCACACGATATGGATCATAGCGTATTTCATCATCATCATCATCCAAAATAAATGAAAAAAAAAAAAACATCAGCAGCAACAACTAGTCCACTACTGGACATATATTTAGATTTTGAAAATACAAAAAAAGTGTCACTGTGACAAAAATCGACATATTATTATTTTTTGGCTGTCAAATAATTATAAGTGCGTTCAGAAATCTCATTCCATTAGACAATTAAGGATAAGTTAATTAATAAGATATAAGAGAGAGGTATATGAGAAGGATAAGATAAGATAATTAAGGCTAAATGGTTTGTTATTTTTCATATTTTATGTAAGTCTTTTGTTTTTTATCATATTTTACTTTATCCATATTTGTAAATGACTTCAAATTTCAAGGTTATCAATTCTTTTTTTCTTTTTATTACGTAAAAACTTTGTTAGTTGAATCTTTTGAAATTATAACAAAAAAAAACTAGGACTAAGAGTGAAAATCATTGAATATAGTACCTATACAGTTTATTACATTTTATCATGATATAGAATAGAATATGCTTTATTGTACACCAATTACAATATATAATATTATATAAAATTCTCGTGTAGCGACGTTTGTTACCAAACTCCTCCGAAATGAA
Organism: Arctia plantaginis; assembly: GCA_902825455.1. Lineage (NCBI taxonomy): Eukaryota > Metazoa > Arthropoda > Insecta > Lepidoptera > Erebidae > Arctia > Arctia plantaginis. The sequence continues at coordinate 278,346 of CADEBD010000048.1, read as the reverse complement.
ACGGCTGTACCGATTTTTATGAAATATTGTGTGCATATCGGTTAGGTCTGAGAATCGGCCAATATCTATTTTTCATATCCCTAAATGATAAGGGTTAACACCTATTTTTTTTGGCATTTTATTTTTATTTTATTATGATTTAGCATTGAAAAATACATACAGCAATAATGGCTACACAACGTTTGCCGGGTCAGCTAGTGTTAGATGAATATTACAGACGGATAAGTATGGGCGGCCTTATTGCTAAAAGCAGTCTCTTACAGGCAAACTTTGGATGGACAAATCGACAGTAGATAAGAAGAAACAATGTAGTATGTGTGGTGAACAGTAATTCAGGGCAGCATGAGTTCGGGACTGACACAGAACACTATTAGTGTTTATAGTTTCAATAAGCTATGGTAATGGTTTGCCATTAAAAACAACTCTGTTGTATCACTTGATATAGTGGGAATAACCAATGAAGTATTTAGACTACTGCTACTATTTGCCTGGCTAAAGCCACTGACCTATGAAGTTACTGAAATTTACTTACCAGACATTAACTAACCCAAACCCACCAACACACACACACACACACACACACTCACAGGCGCGCGCATACACATAACGTGCACAGCTCATAGACACATATTAGTATAATTTACCTTCAGTTATGGAAGAGCGGGGTGTCCTAACACAAGCATTGTTTGCTTAATCTCCAATCTCCAATCACAAATTAATGCTAAAAGTGTTATTCTATTAAAACATAAATATATTTGATTTAATTTGATTTGACTATCCGTTGTTATAGTTAACTCATTCCTTGAACTCTGTTTGCAGTAATGCCGGAATATATCAAGAAAGCCCTGCGAGAGAAAAACAGATACAAGACACCTGTACGAGATAAGACAAAAACCTTCTCCATCGAGACATTTAAAGAAGTTTTAACAAAAATAAAAGCCATTACAATGAAACTGAATCGTGACGCTAAACTACATGGATATAAAGTTGATTACATGCTTAAAATAAACAGGAAAAATTGATAAATAGAGGACTAAATTAATATTCTCAGTCAAATTTATTTCGATTAAGTTTAAAAATAAAATTTTGACACTAAATAAGGCAAATATGTAGTAGCGACATCTAGCGAGGATGGTCTGAACTACACTGTAACTTTTGATACTGCATTATTTTTACAGTGATAAAAACTTGTCATCACGTCATCACATCAACAGCCTATAATAGTCCACTGCTGGACATAGGCCTCTCCTTAGAAAGGAGGTTTTGGCCTCCTATACCACGCTTGCCAGACGGGTTGGTATAGGTTTTGTTTCAAGTTTTCCTTCTCTCTGTAGTGCTGTTGTCCTGCGTATTGCGCCCTTAGTCAGCTCTTACGACACCCACGGGATGAATAGGGGTGGTGACACTGTGTATTCTTAATCCGTCACCACACAGACTATGATTGATTAATTACATTAAATGTGCACAATTCCTCTAATAATAAATTACAATATTAATTATATAAATGTTTACTCTTCTCTACTAGCAAATTTGAAACAGTAAAATAGTAAACACGTGACAACCGCTCTGTGTATTTAGTTATTTAGTAGAAGAAGTAAAAAACACGGAAAGAATTGTTTCACAAAGATTTTGTGTGAGGTCTTGGTATCTTGGTATCACTCCAGTCGATTCGGGCCAAATATGTGCTCTCCATATTTTTTCATTCATATGAGTGCGGAACTGCTAGAATAAAATTATGCATGTTTTGCGACATAATAAAATATTTCCTCACAATATCGCACAGAAAGTAATACGTATTCAAAGCAAATATTTGTAAAAGTATAACGAATAAAACAAACAATGTAATACAACGCAGTGTGTACATTCGTGAAACTTTCGAAAAAGATAACTGACTCACAGATATTGTTTTATCTCTTACAATGTAACACAAACATGATTCAACGTCATATAAAATAATGTTGGATGCTACTAAGGATTAAACTCACTGTGAGAAAAAGGATCTTTATGAATCTGAGTTAGTCGAGTTTTCTTTCATTTGTCAACAGTTTTCATGAATGATCACCGACCTTATAATTCTTTTTACACGCTTTTTATTAGCTTCATCAGTATGTTTGTTTGTTTGTAACCGATTCCTTTGCGTATGTTTAAAAGCGACTTTTCATTTTTTGTTGTAATTCGTATTTCGCAGACTGAAGCAGCAGAAATAAATTGCATTTATCATTTAACAGTGTAACGTAACATGTGTAGTATAAAAAAAAGTTAAAACGAAATTAAACGTACAAAGTTAAATATCCTCATTTTCTTAATTTTTTTGGTAATTTAATACAAAGTGTGACCGCCTCTGTTGTTTAAAACTTGTCTTAACGATTTTTCTATGAATTGATAAGATTGTTTATCTGACCCTGCAGCAATCACTTCCTATGGAATTTAAACAAGTCTTTCAGTTATTGGGATGTCGACACTCCGTCTAGGTTCTCTAGAACACGTCTCTTGAGCATGTCCCATACGTGCTCGATGGGATTGAGGTCTGGCGATTGTGCAGGCCACGGCAATAGCTAGATGTTTTCTATTACCGAGAACTCTCTGGCCGCGCATAATCATACATCATACCTGATACATACCAGAGGCAAGATTTTGTGCAAATGGGTGAACATAAGGCCCCCGAGGACATCTTCAACGTATGTTTCAGCGTTCACATTGCCATCTACAAAAAGCACATTCCTGGGCACATAGCAGCTTCTTCAGCTCTCTCTCTTAACCTTAACCCTTCTCGTACCAGGCCTAAGTCAGATCCATCGCAAAATTACATTATATTCAATTGCTCCTGGGTCCATATCAAATGTTCCCCACATCGTTCGTTTTGGCCGTTGCGGTTGCCATGGCGTATAGGCGTTCTTATAGCCTGTATTTATGAAGCCTATTTCTCACGTTTTTGTTGGATAACAACAACACCGCGTGAGAATTGTAGTTTTAACAGTGGTTGACGTCATGCAGTCATTTGTATGTATCGGTCCTGTCGAGCAGTTGTGCTCTATCTACGTTCTAGGTGCTGCTCATTAGGATCCCCTGTATTAAGATAACGGTGCCAAATATTCGCGCTCCTTTTGACACCAAAATGCCGAGATACCTGGGACTGATTTTTTTCCGCTTGTAGCATTCCTACAACTTTCTGCATTGCATTAGCAGTCAAATAATAAATATCAAATTTATCAAGCAACGAAAACACATAAAATTGGCTTTCATTTTAATGAAAACAAAACACAATCGTGAGGTTTCTATTTTTAAAGTCAGCCGGTGGATATTGCCGAGAACAAAAAAGATTGTTTACCAATGTAATTTTGTTAAGAAAAAATAAAATGTAAAAAATAATAATAAAAAAACACAGCTTTTGATGTGTACATTTATATATAATAATCTACAGGCCCGTGAAATTATATGTTACTTAAATAGTAATAGTCGGGAACAATTTCTATGATTTCCAGAATTGACGTAATTTAAGTAGTGTTAGACAGCTTTGTGTTTCAGTATAAAAAAAAACATAAACGATAAAGTAATAACTTGTGACGTCATCATCGAGAACATTTAGTATGTTACAAAGGTGAGTTATGTTATTTCCAAATACCTAAATAAACAGTCTACATTGAGGCCAAACCCTGGTTAAACAATAATTCTGTTATTAGATTTCTAGAGGGGGCTGACGGCAAAAATTTGCATTCAGCACATATTAGAATAGAAAGTTTTGTTTGAGAATGTTATATTGAAAGCAAATAGTAGTTGAAATCATGTTTGAAGTTTTAATAGTATTTGTTAACAGAGACCTTTCACAGACTCGATAGTTGGAAATAGTTTACTGATAAGGATTGTACGAGTATTGACCCATGCTGGGTTCAAAGCGAATTTGAATATTAAAATTGTAGATTTTCAATATTCTGGAATATTATTCAGTAAGATAGACAAACTGTGATTTTTGTTGTTGGGACATTACAGTGCCTTAAACAATAAACCCGTGTCATCATCATCAGCCTATTGCAGTCCACTGCTGGACATAGGCCTCTTCCATTGCACGCCACTTAGATCGATTTTGGGCTTCTCGCATCCAGCTCCTGCCAGCCATCTTGCGCAAATCGTCACTCCACCTGGCCTGTGGGCGTCCTACGCTACGTTTGCCGGGACGCGTTCTCCACTCACGAACTCGTTTTCCCCAACGGTTCGGTTCTGCGGCTAATATGGTTAGTCCACTAACACTTCAGCTTGCTTATCCGGTAGGCTATGGGACTAATCCCACCTACACGCCCACCACTGTAACTCCTGTACACCAGGATCCACAGCAGTGACCCACGAACACACCGAGTTATGACACTCGGGAAGTCCCAGGAAGAAATTAAACTCACCAGACCTTGCACCTACCGACTATTACTTTTCCACTACTTTTTAGTGGGTAAAAAATTCAATTCCCGAGAGGCAGAACAAAATGCATTTGAAGAGTTTGTTGCCTCCCGTAATGTTGCCTCCCGTAAAATAATGAAATCATTTTTGGTGCCATAAATAAGTAAATGTTATAGTCAAATCAACTTAAGTCTGAAGAAATGCTAGCCTTCTTCTGTGAGTGATTTCAGAAAACTTCTTTTCCATTAAGACCCGCCTAAAGTAGAAATCTTCTACACAGCCTAGAATTCTCTTAGGGTTAGATTATGACTAACATAACACAAATAAGCAGATAACGAAACTAAAAAGAGAAATATACAAATTTATACAAAAAAAAAATGATCGCCTCGTTATTGTGCGGTTTAAATTGTGATACCTTATCTGGATATCAATCTACCCCTCCAAGAGAAATAACAAGGAGCTTAAAGCTAAGCACTGAGATAAAAAAAGAGATAGTGCTATCAAGTCGTTTCATCTATCGTATATAGTCGTTCCTTCTCTACTTTGTAAGAGAGGGGACTCTCTTACAAAGTAGAGAAGGAACCTCACCTTTTACCAGTTAACGGAAGTGTAAGACTGCTGACATTCAGTTGAAGTTTCTGTATAATTTTAGCTCTAGTTATCATAAACGCTGAATATTATGTAGACAGATGTGTTACTAAATTACACCAAAACTGTTAATAGGATCTATTTGATGTTTGACTCAGAAATAGATAGAAAACACAACTTTATGGATGGGCTCTTCATTACACATTTAGTAAATAATTTATTCAGCCTTTTTTGTTGGGATTATAGAAATTTAAATTTAGAATGTATCAAAAAAATCATGCAGCAAAAGCAACAAGGCTTCAGTTTCTACACCTCGTTGACTTTTGCCCTCAGGAATTATGTATGACCTTTTATAATTTAACTTTTATTTGGAAGGGCAAATTGTGAGCCAAGAGATCAGTAGCTGATCTATTGATGAGATTGTTATCAGTTGTTTCTGTAAACAAATTCTCAGATAAATTATGGATTCTGAGAATTAACTGAATGAATAGATTACAAAATGTTGTTGTATAAAGCTTCCAAAATATCTTACTAAGCACGAGAATATACAAACAAAAGTTACGATAATTTGTCAGAATAATTTAAAGATTTATAAGGAAAAATAAATTGCCTTAAAAAAACAGAATACTAGTACTGAAACGATAAAACATGTCTGTCAAACGCACAATTTAAACGAGCTATATTCAATCGGAAATTGCTCACAAATCCACTCAGTACACAGAACAATATAAACAATAAAATAAAGAAAATGTCCTAACAACTAACCTCGGGGTTTGTTTTTGACACAAAAGGGAAAACAGGGAGGTACGGATCGTAAACTTGTCAGTGACACTCAGCAGTAAATATTGGAGTCCGTTGGTATGAACACACCCGATATAGTTTAGTGAATACACGCTTTATTGCTTGAATGCGGGCGAAATAAGTGTTGATGAACATTTCAGCTTGCTATCCTTTTCTGCGATAACTAACATCACAGTTGTTGAACTAGATACTTAGTAGTAGAGGTACGAGTAATGGGTACATCTTATTACGCACAACGTAGGACATACGCGTACGCACATTGAGTACAGAAGAAATTGTAGAATTTGAAAGGTCATCAACAGCCTTTAGTAGTCTAGTGCTGGACATAGGCCTCTCCTCAGAAAGGTTTTGGCCTATTATACCACGCTGGCCAGACGGGTTGGTAATAGGGTTTGTTTCAAGTTTTGGTTCTATTTACAGTGCTGATGTCCTGCGTAGTTTGCTCCCTTAGTCGGCTCTTAGTCGGCCCTTAGTAACAAATCTATAAATTTATATTTTATAATAGATATAAGCAACATTAAATTGTAAATCATTTTGTTTTATAATATTTTATAATTCAAATTTTCTTACAGTGAAATCGCTAAAACTTGTGGTATATAACTGACTTAAGAACAGTTTCAAACACTACAGTTATTGAAACTAATAACAAATTGGCCGATTTCAGTACATTGGAGATATTTTTAAAGCTAAAATATTTTTACTTTTAAATTTTTGTTTATCTGTATGTGTTAATATGGATATCACGCAAAAATTACTGGATAAAATAAAAGGCAGTTTTTGGAATTATTTCTCTGGTAGTTTAAATTAATATCTAGTGCAAGTTTCATCTTGATAAACTGCCTATAAGTTATTAATAGCAACCATTGTTGATTTATTGACCTTACGATCTTCTACTTTGTGGCCGTCGTGTAAAATACTCGTCTTAAATTGTTACATTTGTGGTGACTCCCCCTAACAAAGGAACAGAAACATACTACAGCGCCATCTAACGAAGACACACTGCACTACCGAGTAACTTCTAAATGAGAATTGCTAATCCTGTATCGCGATATGAAGAATTTTCTTGCCGATTAGGATACATATGCCCAACATCAACCGTTGGGCCGCGGCTCGCCAGGCATTAACACTTCGCCTGGTTGGAGGATCCTCCCTTTGGTGTGAGAGGGACATGACACCGGTTCCTCCACACATTGAAATGGAAATTAAAATTAGTAATTGTACCCCTTTTTAGGGTTCCGTACCTCCAAAGGTGAAAAAGGAACCCTTATAAGATCACTATCTTGTCCGTGTGTCACCACCGATTTTCTCAGGAAGTTCCTAGCAAGTTGAAATTTATACCAGATACTGATGCCTATGAGAGGTGTAAAAAAATCAAGGTTCTGATTCAACGCGATAAAAAGATATGGGATAATTTAGATTTTTCACAACTTTTTTATTTTTCAGAATTTTCAATTTACTTGTGCTGTAAGACTTTGCTTTTAACCAAAATTGACATTAAATTGATATTGTAAATTTTGGTACCTAAAGTTTATACGAAAATCTAAGTAAAATCTGGGTAGATACGGAACCCTCGGCGCACAAGTTCGACTCGCACTTGACCAGTTTTTTTTCTGTGCGGAAATCTCCTCGGATACCACCCACCGGTGAGGTGGTTATGTTGGACTCGAACCGACTGAAAACCGCACGCCGTCTCGGATACAAGTAGCCGGAGAAGTAATTTTACCCGTAAGAGTGGAAAATCAAATAATGAATAATACATTCTATCACAAATCATCATGACGTAGGGTAATCGAGGTCAGTGACAGATACTTTTTTTAAAACTTAACTGCCTCATCGCGAAACTTGATTGAAAATCTATTAAAAGTCAAGATAAAACATCTCACTAACGTATTGTGCTTACTAACTTAGTTGATAGTGTGTTGGCAGTGGCGTATTTCCCGATCTTATGAAGTCCAGTAAAATTATTCCCTTATTCAAATCTGGCAGTACATCTGACTCAACTAATTTTAGGCCTATTTCAGTACTACCAGTATTATACTCACCTTGTCAAGGATAATCACGAGATTGTGTTGTTTGCAGATGATACATTTACTAACGCACACTTACTAATTTCACAGACAAAAACATCACCATTTCAAAAGTGTTACGTTGGTTTGACGTTAACAATTTGCTTTTGAATGAAAAAAAAAAACTAATTGTTTACGGTTCACCACGCCAAACTTCAAGCCAGTGAAAACCACTGCGATGATTAAGGATGTCGAGCTAAGCCTTGTTGACACAACGACATTTTTAGGAATAACATTAGATTTTACTAAGCTACAGTGGGGCCCACAAATAGATAAATTATCGAGTGGACTCAGCTCAGCAGCAGCAGCTAAAATTCGAGAATTGACTGATATTGATACAGCAGGACTTGTTTACTACAGTTATTTTCATATCATAATGTCGCATGGAATACCATGCTAATGTAGGGAAATGCTGCCGACATTCAAGCTATTTTTGTGCTGCAAAAGAGAGCGATTCGAGCACTTTATAATTTAGGCAATCGTTGTTCATTAAGGCAAAATTTTAAAGTTATAAAAATAATGACAGTGTCAAGTCAATATTTATATGAAAATGTAATATATGTTTATAAAAACAAAGATAGCTTCTTGAAAAGAAATGATGTACTCGTACGTGCTTTAAATACCAGAAATATAAATAAACTTGTTGTACCTGCCAAGAGATAAACAAGTCATTTCGAGGTCAATGTATCCGATTCTATAACAAAATCCCAAATAGTATACAATAATTTAGTAAAAACTAATTTAAATCCATAATAAAACATTAACTATGTCAGAAAGTCTATTACTCAATTACAATGGATTTCTTAGAAGACAAGAATGCTTGGGATTAATTTAGCACAGGCTATTTCGCAGTAGAAATGTGATGTGGGCTAGTGTGTCTTTTATTTAATTTTCCATTGTATTATATTTTACTTCACTTTCTTTTTTAGTCCATCTCTTTTCTAGATCTTGTTTTCTCTTCATTGCCTTTTTACCTTTTAGTCCTCAAAACTTACATACTGGCACACATCTTCTGTTGATAGAAAAGAGTGGCCGTGAGATTTTTTGCCCTTTTTTCTCATGAAGCTCAATCCCTTGGAAATGGGCGATTGTAGATCGGCACAGGCATATACCTAAGAGATTTTCGATACGTATACATTTAGTTTGCTAAATATTTGACAAACAGAGATTGTTGCTATTGTGTGTGTTGATCTATGAGTTTAGAGTCTACAAAAGAGACGATTTCAAATATTTGAAAATATATTTGAGTTTGAATATATAAATATGTAACTGGTTCCTACCAACTAGGTTCAATTAAAACTTCAGTACAAAGGAACTATTTAATTGTTATTACTTCGATGAAGTACACTCACTCACACTCACTCATTCACACTCACAAACATGCGAGGTGCAATAATATAGGAGGCTCTTTGGAAGTTAACATCTGACTCGAGTCACTGCACAGTGTGTACAATACAAAAATACAGATAAGTACGAGTAATGAAAATTCCGAAAAATGGATATTGAATGTAGGTGTTAAAATGTTTTTAAATTTTAATTAAATGTTGTGAAACAAATGTTAAAAAAAGACTAGATTTATAGTTCTAAGTAATAAGCTTATAAAACATATGGATGCTTATATTATAATACTTGTGTACGAGCACGATCGTGTGTTAAGAAATTTGTCAAGTAACCCCTATAACCCCTATACATCCGTGTGGTGACGGATTAAGAATACAGAGTGTCGCCACCCCCTATTCATCCCGTGGGTGTCGTAAGAGTCGACTAAGGGAGCAAACTATGCAGGACAACAGCTGCAAAGAGAAGGAAAACTTGACACAAACCCTACACCCGTCTGGCCAGCGTGGCATAGTAGGCCAAAACCTCCTTTCTATTCTATTAAAGGCTGTTAATGATGATGAACCCCTATAACTACAGCGACTTACCTAAGATTGATAACTGTATTTGAAGCAGAAATTCACAGAAACTTCTTTAAAATCAGTCGAAGTTTTGTTAACAGAGATATGCCACTCTGCCCAGTGTGTCACAGTTTAAGATTGATGGCAATACTAATCGTGTCCCCGGTTTTACCTGGAAACTTCCTTGGTAAACTCCAGGAGAATATAGGAAGTACGACACAAGGTCTCAACAAATATTTGACATTAGAAGAACATACTTGGGCACTACGGAGTCTAATATTCATACATGTACACTACAGGTAAAGAAATCACTTAGCTCTGTAAGTAGTTTAATTTAAAAGGTTGGTCCAAAGGTGCTTTCATTTTTAAGAATATATGAAAAAAAATTTTTTTCTTATATGATCGCCGATTTCTTCATATTGACTAGTAATCATAATGTCTCTAACTTCTTCTGAGTAATAATAGAGTACTATCATATAGAAAAATATAATTTATAACTTTAGAATACTAAAAGTAACCATATCTTACGAGTACATACATTACACGAGTTCTTACTTCTCGCAGAGGAACTGTTTGAAAAATATATTTAAAAAATCATGAAGAGGTCTATAATGCACTTGACTGTAGATTTTTGATATTGGAGCACGAGCACATGAGACACAAATGAGTTGGCATCCTTTGAGTGCTCCGTGTGGAGGAGCGGGTGTCATGTCCCTCCAACACAAAGGGAGGTTCCTCCTACCAGGCGAAGTGATCATGCCTGGTGGGCCGCAGCCCAATGGTTGATGTTGGGAAGTTGTATAGATGCTAATCGGCGAGAGAATTCTTCAAATCGCGATACAGGATTAGCAATTCCTATTCGGGTGTTACTACTTAGTTCGGTATGCATTCGTTAGATGGCTCCGTAGTATGTTGTAGTTTTGTTTTATTGTATGTGGAAGTCGCCATACTCCTCTCAAAATTTAGGTAATTTGGAAAAAAAATGATATCAAGTGACTTCACTTACTCGATGAAATAATAGCTCAACAGTGATTTTCTATGAAGTCGTGGTGTCACCTCCGGTCGAGCTGGTCCATTAGAGCTGAGGCTTGACTTTTACTCGGTAATTAAAAGCTTATTAGTTGTTATTAATTTTTCTAAAAGATAATTTCTAGTCCTCAGCATTTTACTTTATTAAAAAATTCCTCTCGCTTCTGTATTTAAGAAAAAACCTACCAACTAAATATCTAGCAAAACGTTAACGTATGCGAATGCTGTGCTGAGGTCTCGGCTTCGATTCCCTGGTCGGACCAAATGTTTGTGTGATCTGCAAATATTTGTTTCGGAGTTTGAGTGTTTTATATGTATAATAAGTATGTATTGACAAAAAAAAAATATGTAAGTATTCTATCAGTCAATCTAGCTTTTATAGTACAAGCTCTACTTAGTTTGAAACTAGATGGTGTTGTGTTATCATTATTCTTAATGCATGAGAAAATTAAAGACAAAATATCTAATACAGATGAAAGTTCTAAGTAATTGGTCATATAATTTATCATGATCCATCTTGTACGCGGAGTGGTTCCATGTTGGCATTTAGCTAAATGCGATACATCTCGTGTGCCCTGAGAATTACGTCATTGGTTTTAACAGTATAACATGTTCCTTAAAGTGCTTCAAGATGTACATTTATAAGAAACCTTTTATGTCTGTTTCTTTATTTATTTGGTTATAACACTATTCAGTTAAATTCAGCCTAAGGATTACCGCAAAATAAAACACAAGATTCCTATAAGGTCATCTGTAATATTAATTAAGTCGTTCAATGATTTTGGTGATTATCAGCCTTTCATCATCCACTGCTCTTCTGAACATAGACCTCTTCATTTAATGCCACTGATCTCGATCATCAACTTTCCTTCTCCAGTTTTGTGCTGCAGTTTTGCACAGATCACCACTCTACCTATCTTCTTATCTAGTATCTTCTATAGTATCTATAGTATCTTCAATATGACTCCATTGTAGAACTCTTGTACTCCAGTGGTTATCTGTTCTGTGGTTAATATGTTCAGTGTATTCCTACTTCAGCTTGTCATCTCTTTAAGCTATGTCGGTTTTCTAAATACTGTAAGTCTTAGCACAGTCTTTGTCATTGAATATTCTTGACCCTCACTTGGATAATAAACGCTCTGCCACTTCAAGAAAAAAATTGCCCCATGACAGAAGTGATAACTTAAACTAATCTAAGTTGAACTATTTAATATTGAAATTGTTTAACTTGAGAAAAGCTTAGGTTATTACTTACATTTTATCTAAAGTGTCTGTCCGAATAAGGGAAAGAAAGGGAAGCCAGACAGACTGGCGCCGTAACGCGTTACGTAACAAAGCGGTTTACCCTCCCATAAGAAGGTATCGCTTCAAAATGTCACATGAGGTTTTCACGAATAGATAAGACTTTCAAATCTACAAGAAAATAACGTAGACTCACTTCAAAGGCTATCAACGCATTAATATGTCTTGACTAGCACGTATTTATGAAAAATGACGCACACGTTTGCGCTCTTATAAGACAACATAGTGCACTGAATGACTGCACGAATATTGTAGTGGTTTAAGCGGTCACCTCGACGCTTCCTGTTACGTGTAATCCACAAATTGATGTTCTGAGTCTGGCTGTTCTTTGTGTTTGTTTCATGTTTGTCTGTAAAGAAATATTCGTAGTGCGGGAGTTGTCTTTTGAAAATAAAAAGAAAGAATAGTTAAAGATATATGTAATTATAAATCTGACAGCATTTACGAAACCTTTCGTTCCGTCTGTAAACCTAATTAGCGATATGAAATCAACAGTATACTAAGCCAGCATGACACCAAAACACAGTATTTTCACTAATGCTGGCGACTTCTTCTCTTTTAGGAAATTTAAACAAATAGAATAAAAAACATTTTAAAAGTCATAACGAACACAAAACGTGTTTCCTTGCGTAATACTTGCTACTGACAACCTTCTCTAGATCAATAAATAATATTATAATATCAAACTGTCAATAACAGATGCAATGGTATATATTATTTTACAGTTCAAATAATATTTCTGATACAAACACAAGTTTAGATAATATACTTCCAACTTATTTAAGAATGTGAAGTTAATTAAAGGTTACATCTGACAGATTCATATCTAAAATAAATCAAACATTTGTTAGCCGCTCACAAAGGGAAGATTCAAATATAATTAAATGTTAAACACAATTTGGGTCGGTTTTAAGTGTTAACATGATATATGTATGTATGTGTGTGTAGACAGCTGAGTATTGATAATTTGATAAATTTAACCTTAAAGAGAACTAGCCTTTAAAATATAAACGGTTTTACTCACATGTGTATTTTGATTAAAATAAACAGTTTTACTTACGTGAAAATACGTACGTTATTCAAACCGTGTCTATTTTATTATATAAATGATAATAATGCCTTCATAAAGCTAACCGTGCCTATTCTACCGTCTTTTTTTTTTAGCTAACTAAGCTAACCAGACTGCTCGTAAACATACCTATACATTTCTATATTGATAAATTCAAACCAGGCACACAACAAATGATCGTGCTCATCACACAAAGTGCGGTATGGGAATCGAAACTACAACTCCTAGCTTAGCAGTCTGGATACTGGCTACTAGACCAGCAGGCCAGCCATAAATATCCACTCACGAACATTTTTATTCTAAGGAGAACTTTCCTCAAGAATTTTCTCCGTGTCCAACAGTCGTCTTAACAGTCGATGTATAACCAAAATATAGTAAACGGCCTAACATTAATTACCCAAAAACATCACAATAATTCGCCATCTTAATTTATTAGAGGACGAGACATTCTCAGCGAGACAAACACGAATCTGAGTGGGTCCTCGGGTCCTGTAAATGTACCCACTATCACTCAAAGTCAGACCTCTTATTTATCACTAGATACGACACAAATGAAGATAAACACTTCATATTTTTACAGCCGACCCTTATTACATAGATGTAGAATATATTTTTGCTTGGTCCTTTATGTTTACGGTTTATTTGTAATTTGGTGGAGCAGTTCCTATATTTTTATGAGGGCACTATGACGTCCAAAGGTTTTGTTGATTCCTGTCTGCTCGTTTAGGCTTTTTCACTTTAGTTTATTGACTTTATTATACGCGTAAGAACTTTGTTTGTATCGACTGTGGAATATTAGGACTATTGGAAAATGGAGTGACAACTGTTTTTTTTTTCGATAGCGATAAAAGCAGTATAATCTAGGCTGTTTTAGAGGTAGATTACGTAGAAGACAAGAATGTTTGGGATTAATTTCGCACAGGCTATTTCTTATATAGGAAATGTGGTCTTATGTGTTTTTGTTTTTAATGTTTTTCTTTACTTTCATTTCTATTCTAACCTTTTTTTTTATCATATTTTTTCTTCGTTGCCTTTTGCAGCTTTTAGTTCACAATAAAGGACATACTGGTCAAACTACGATTTCAAACAATTTTATAAAATAAAGATATTTCGAGTTTGAGTTTTTAATGAGACTCCACACGCGGCCGTATAATATTATATTTAGCAAAGGCTCATATATTATATACCATGGTAACCAAACTGCGAAATTTCGTGCAGTAATGAATTAAGAATACAGAGTGTAACCACCCCTGATCATCCCGTGGGTGTCGTAAGAGCCGACTTAGGAATAAAATTAAGCAGGACAACAGCACTGAGAAGAGTAGTAGACTAGTAGGCCAAAATCTCCTTTCTAAGGAAAGCCCCTTTTTTTATTCTGTGCGGATATCTCCTCGATAACACCCACCGCTGGCTATGTCGGACTCGAACCGACTAAAAACCGCACGCCGTCTCGGGTACCAGTAGTACCGGGCATCTTGACGCAAGTCGTCTGCGTTACCTGTTTATATGACACAAACTTTGAGCTCAAATACTTTGCTACAAGAAAATCACAGAGATTCCTTCTAAAATATGTACTTTTCAGGTGATGATTCTCTGATTTTTGTATTCGTTACACTTATATAAAATTATCGCGAGATTTCTCTAAAATGATTATGGTGAAATGAAAGCGGATATAGAACACTTAAATTGCAATTGAGGAGTTCCTCATTTTTTCTCATCAGTAATTTAACACGACTCAACTTAAGTGAGCACTTAACGGGTGATTCTTCGGTTACGGACCGCTGCCGAGCGCAGACCGTTAATGTCAGGTGCTTTGATACTGGGGTGCGTGGTCCGGAACCTCCTTGTGGTGCACCCTGGGCAACGGAGACGGCAGCGCCTCTCTCCCTAGGTGGGAAAGGCGCTGCCGCCTGCGGCCAATTCCGGCCGAGGTGGGAACGGCCCGTCAAGGGCTGTTCGGAGGGCTGCTTTCCGCATGTCCCTCTGTTTGGCAGAGGGCATAGGGGAGAGCGGGCTGGGGGCGGACGGGTCCACTGCCGCTGGCTCTGTCCAGAGGTGGTGGACACTGGTCTGACGCAGACCACCGTCCGGCCATGTCGTAACCCTGACTGGCAACAGTCAGGAATGACGGCTCTTCGAGGGCTACGAGGAAGGCAACCTCTATAAAAAACCCTGGGGCGGACGGACCCGGTCTGGTGCAGACCCCGTCCGGCCCAGCCGTAATCCTGAATGGACAGGACCGGTGGATCTTCGGATCCGCGAGGACGTAAACCTCTATAAAAAATGCTCTAAGCCCACGTTCTGACGCCTGGCAAGGGGCTGAGTCGCTGGAGGGAGTCCAGTGCCGAAGGCGTCCCCGTCGAAGGACGTTAAACTAACTTTATGACATGGGCCCAAAGATTTTTAAATCTACCCAGGAGGGTACCAGACGCACTGCGTCTGGAGAATCCCTCCCGGAGCCAGACGGCTCCGGCAGCTCCCAAACGTACTCTGGGGGGAGCAACCTCTGTCTAACCTGCCCGTCGCCGAGCAGTAAATCCGGCACCCAAAAAAACGCGGAGGACGCAAAAAACCTGGAGGTAGTGTCGAACACCGACACTGCCTCAGAGATGAGCGAAGCGAGTACCCCGATGGTCTCAGCTGCGGAGCAGCACCAGAAGGGTACTCCAAAGCGCAAAAGGCGCTCGCTTCGCCTTGGCCTGAAGAGGCAATTGGAGTCGGCCTCGAGCGATGAGGCCTCGGCTCCCAAAGTCGGCACAAGCCGCAGAGGCGCTCGCGGCGGAGGCCGACTCCCTAGGGTTGCCCAGGAGCAGAAGAAGGAGCCCCTACGCTCCTACGAAGCTCCCGTGAAGAGGGTCGCGTCCGAGAGGTCGATAGACGTGACCGAGGTGAGGAGCGAGAAGGAGGGTGGCAAAACCGGCAACCCCGTCGACCGGATTGAGGAGGCAATCGGCCAGGCCGATTGCTTGCTTCGGACGTCCGGGTTGGCCGGGGGCCCCCAACAGGAGGCCCTGGTAGCGGTAGTGCGCTCCATAATTGAGGCGGGCAGACTCCTCGTGGCCGAGAGCAAGGCCCACGCTAGGGAGAGAGCCCGCCTCGAGGCGGATCTCGCACAGGCTCGTGCCCACGCTAGTGCCACACCAGCGCCTTCGGCACCGTTGGCGCTGTCCGCCCCGGAGCCGGAGCCGGAGCCGAGCTTAGTCCGACTCATGGCGGAGATGGAGGAGCGGATAATGAGGCGCATCTCCGCTGTAGAGAGCGCCCGTTGTCGCCCACCTCTGGCTCCGCCAAAGGCGACATATGCGGCCGCTGCCAGGGCGGGCCTAACAGCCCAGCCAGCAGCTAGGGTGGCTGGGCCGTCATCAGCCCCCCCGCCCCAGAAGACCGGAAAGGGCAAAGGGAAGGGGAAGGCGGCCCCAACCCAAGCCCCAGTCTCGGCCCCGGCTGACACCGCACAGCGCTCGTTGGAGCGGGGCTGGACGGTGGCCGGGGACAACAAAAAGAGGCGGAAGGCCGCCAAAAAAGCGGCCAAGAAGGCGAGGAGGGACGCCGCCGCCGCCGCGAAGGGAGCGCCGAGGAAGCTCCGCGCCCCTCGCTCCTCGGCCGTCGTTATCACTTTGACGGCGGAGGCAGCGGAGAGGGGCGTGGGGTACGCCGAGGTCTTGACGAAAGTCAAGGCCAACGTGGACCTCAAAGCCCTCGAGATTCCGGGCGTCCGGTGTAAGAACACACGGACGGGAGCCCGTCTCCTCGAGGTAGCCGGCGCTACCAGTGGCCCCAAAGCCGATGCCCTAGCGGCTAAGCTGAGGGAGTCACTGGATGCAGCTGACGTCCGAGTGTCCAGGCCCACTAAATGCGCCGAAGTCCGCATCACGGGCCTGGACGACTCTGTCACGGCGGACGAGCTCAGACTCGCCGTGGCGGAGACGGGAAGCTGCCCTCTGGACAGCGTGAAGGCCGGAGCAATACGCTTCGGCCCCGGTGGACAGGGGGCAGCGGTTGTCAGCTGCCCCATCGCGGCGGCCCAGAAGGTCGCCGATGGACGGAGCCTCCTGGTCGGAGGTTTCCTGAGGGCGCAGGCACGGCTCCTGCAGGCCCGACCGGCAAGGTGCTTCAGGTGCCTGTCGGTGGGTCACGTAGGGGTGCACTGCACGGCGGAGGCCACCGTAGGTGACCGATGCTTCCGCTGTGGCCAGCCCGGTCACAAGGCGGGTGGCTGCAACGCTCCGCTGCGTTGCTTTAGGTGCGCAGCGGGGGGCAAGCCTGCCGACCACCGGGTTGGTGGTAAGGCCTGTGCCCTATCGCGACCGAAGCCGGGAGGCCGACCTTCCGCCTCCGAGCCGCTGATCCAGACGGAGAGTGCCGCTGGACAGCCGCAAAGTTCGCTGCGGGATGCGGGGATGGAAGTCCAGTGATGGATCCACATCTCCGCATCCTCCAGGTGAACGTAGGCCACGGTGCCGATGCTCAGGATCTTCTGCTCCAGAGCATGGCACAGTGGTCCATCAACATCGCCGCTATCGCCGAGCCATATGTCCATCGGTTTCTCGGGCCTGCCTGGGAGACCGACTTGGACGGCACGGCGGCCCTGGTGCACGGTACCGCAGCCGGCACTCCACCTCTTGCAGTAGTTGCAAGGGGACGGGGCTGTGTAGCGGCGATAGTTGGAGATATAGCGGTCGTGGCCGCTTATTTCACGCCGAACCGAAACATAACTGAGTTCGAGCAATGGCTCGCTCAGCTGGCCGTCGTCGTCGATGCCTGTCGCCCCCACCCGGTTCTTGTGCTGGGGGACTTCAACGCCTGGTCGCAGGCTTGGGGTTCCCTGCGCACGAACCCGAGGGGCAGGGCATTGGAGAACTGGGCTGAAAGATTCGGCCTAGTTCTCCTAAACCGGGGGGCCGTGGCCACGTTCGTGACGGCGAGGGGTAGTTCGATTGTGGACATCTCGTTCGCATGCCCCTCGCTAGCGCGTCGTGTCCAAGGCTGGCGCGTCGTTGTCGGGGAGGAGACAGGTTCGGATCACCGATATATTCGGTTTGACGTCTCCGCCCCTACAGATGGCGCGCCGGTCAGACCGGCACCACCTGAACCACGTTGGGCGCTCAAGCGCTTAGATCGCGACCTCCTCCTGGAAGCCGCCATCGTACAGGCCTGGGCTCCTGCGCCGGACAGGCCTGTCGACGTCGATGATGAGGCACAGTGGTTCCGGGAGGCCATGACCCGCGTCTGCGATGCGGCGATGCCTAGGGCTCAGCCCAATACTGCGAGGCGCCAGGTCTACTGGTGGTCGCCGGAGATCGCACGGCTGCGTCAAGCCTGCGTGACCGCGCGCCGCCAGTGGTCCAGGTTCCGCAGGAGGCGTCGCCGCCCCGAAGATGCGGCAGCGAGAGAGGCGGAGCTGTTAGCGGGTTACAGGGTTGCCAAGAGGACCCTTCAGGCAGCGATAAAGCGGGCCAAGAGCGAGGCCCGCCGCGAGATGCTGGAGACACTGGAGCGGGATCCGTGGGGACGCCCCTACCGTATGGTTAGGGGCAAGATGCGCCCATGGGCCCCGCCGCTCACACGGTGTCTTCAGCCAGAGCTGCTTGAGAGGGTCGTTGGCTCCCTGTTCCCAACGCGAGTGGTGGAGCATACTCCGCCACAGATGGCTCCGCCTCCGGCGCTTGAGGCGCCTAACGTGGATGACGACGACGTGCCTGAGGTCACTGGGGTGGAACTAAGGGTGGCGGTGTTACGGCTTAAAGCCAAAAACACCGCCCCGGGACCCGATGGCATTCCTGGCCGAGCGTGGGTCCTGGCCTTAGTCGACGAGGCTCTCGGGCCCCGACTGCGAGGGTTCTTCAGCGCATGCCTCGAGCGGGGCCAGTTTCCGAAATTGTGGAGGACGGGGAAACTGGTCCTCATCCGAAAGGAGGGGCGCCCGGCGGACTCACCGTCCGCCTACCGGCCCATAGTGTTGCTTGACGAGGTGTGCAAGCTCTTTGAAAGAGTGATTGCAAGGCGCCTCGTCAAGCATCTCGTGATGGTTGGGCCGGATCTGGCGGACAACCAGTACGGTTTCCGTCAGGGGGCGCTCCACCGTGGATGCGATCATGCGCGTGAAGGCTCTGGCGGAGGAAGCAGTCTCCCGGGGCGAAGTGGTGTTGGCGGTGTCCTTGGACATCGCCAACGCGTTCAACACTATGCCCTGGAGCTGCATCAGGGAGGCGCTCGTGTATCACGAAGTGCCTCTCTACCTCCGCCGCATAGTCGGGGCATATTTGTCGGAGGAGAGCCGTCGTCTACCCCAGTAGGACCGGTCTCGGTAGGCGTGAAATGTCGTGCGGTGTTCCGCAGGGGTCGGTGTTAGGGCCACTCTTGTGGAACATCGGCTACGACTGGGTGCTTCGTGGTGCCTTCTTGGATGGTGTCGCCGTCGTGTGCTACGCGGACGACACACTCGTGACGGCGCGCGGCAAGACGCACCACGAGGCAACCCTGAGGGCCACGGCCGGGGTTGCCCAAGTCGTTGAGCGTATCCGGCGGCTGGGTCTCGAGGTGGCTCTGAACAAGTCCGAGGCCCTGTTCTTCCACGGGCTTCGGAGGAAGCCGCCTGAGGGATCTAGCCTCACGGTAGGAGGCACTCGCATCGGCATCGAGCCCTCGATCAGGTATCTGGGGCTCGTACTCGATGGCCGATGGGACTTCGGATATCATTTCCGAGGTCTGGTCCCTAAGTTGGTTGGGGCAGCGCGTGCGTTGGCGCGGCTGCTGCCCAACATGAAGGGACCCGATGACTCCTGCAGGAGACTCTACTCGGGGGTTGTGCGGTCCATGGCCCTTTACGGGTGCCCGGTATGGGCGGGGGCCCTGAAGGCCAGCAACGTCGCGATACTGCGACGACCGCAGCGAATGCTGGCCATCAGGATCATAAGGGGGTACCGCACGATCTCCTTTGAGGCAGCGAGTCTCCTGGCCGGAACTCCACCGTGGGACCTGGAGGCGAGAGCCCTTGCGGCACTGTATCAGTGGCGCAAGGAGGCGCAGGAGTTAGGTCGATGCCCCGAGATTCGAGAAATCGATGACCGGAAATCCCAACTCCGCCAGGTCATCATAGGGGAGTGGAGGGAACGACTCGGGCAACCGAGCGCTGGGCACGCCGTCATTGCGGCGGTAAGACCCGTTATGGAGGATTGGCTCGAGAGGCGTCACGGGACCCTCTCATACCGATTGACGCAGGTGATCACTGGGAAGGGATGTTTCGGAGATCACCTGTGTCTGATCCGCAAGGAGCCAACGCCTGAGTGCCACCACTGCGATGGCCAGACCGTGGACACGGCTCTCCACACGCTGGCAGAGTGCCCGGCGTGGGTTGAGCAGAGGCGAGACCTCGTGGCGGCCATCGGAGTGGGAGTTCTCTCGCTCGATAGCCTGATTGCGGCTATCGTGCGGAGCGAGAGTGCGTGGAACTCTGCCGTCTCCTTCTGCGAGCAAGTTATGCTCGCGAAGGAGACGGCGGAGCGGGACCGGGAGAGGTTTAGAACTCTCCCGGCCCGCCAGGCCCGGGCACGGGCCAGGCAGCGCAGGTCACTCAGGCGCCGGAGGTCGCAGAACGACCTCCGTCCTCCATAAGCGCAGGCCTGGGGGTGACAGGTGAGGCCATCTGTCACCCTAGCAGAAGCAGGTTCCCACACGGGGCGGGGGTCGTCTACTCGTCTGTAGATGACCCGAGGTATGTCGGGGCACCAGGGCCTTCCTTTCTAGGGTATACCTGGTTCCCCGGCTATTAGTACCCGGCGAAGGCGTGCGGTTTTAGTCGGTTCGAGTCCGACATGCCACCGACAGGTGGTATCCGAGGGGATTTCCGCACGAAAAAAAAAAAAAAAAAAAAAAAAAAAAAAGGTGCTTTGATACTTTGCTAAAATTTATACACACACTTATTTATTTTACTCGTCTTTATGGGTAACTAAAGATTATTTTTAAATGGTAACACTGTGATAAAACACTCCGCAGTCTTTTAATTTTTTTAATTAATAGATACTACTAACCTGAGTAACTAGCAGGGTGTAGCATAAACGATAATAATAATAATTTCGAACAGAGGTTGTATTATTAAAGCTAGATTGACTGATAGAATACTAATATACTTTTTTTTGTAAAACATATATTTTATACATAGAAAACATCCTAACTCAGAAACTAATATTGCAGATCATACAAACATTTGGTTCGACCCGGGAATCAAACCTGAGACCTCAGGACAGCAGTCGCATACGCTACCACTGCACCACCGAGGCAGTTTACCATGATCTTGTCACACGTCTTTTATTAATTTCACTAACTAGTGGGAGAGTCATACTTCATCACATATGGGCTGATTTGACCGTAGTGATCCCACTTCCTTACAGAAAATCGCTGATAACCAATCCTTAATTTATTAACTCAGTTTACCAGAGACCCAACACCCTTACCCTAATTTTAAGGAGGGGGGGGGGGCAACTGGTCCGAAGTACGTCGGGGTCCCAGGGATTTCCTTTCTAGGGTATACCTGGTTCCCCGGCAACTGGTACCCGAAACGAAATGCGGTTTTTGGTCGGTTCGAGACCGACATAACCATCCAACCGGTGGGTATCCAAGGGGATTTCCGCACAGAAAAAGAAAAAGAAAGGAGGGAGACATTAGAAGGGCGGCAATACCATGCATCAGGTTACCTGTCTGTTCGCTTGCTCTATGTATCGTTAAAAAGTTAACTACGAGTACTATGTCTTCTCTAAGTAAGCAAGCTAGTAAGCTTTGTATACATAATTAGGACATAAATAACACATTTTGGATCTGATCTGATGTCAGGGTTAGGAGATGGATGTACAAATTCTTCGGTGGATAACTGGCTACCATTACTATAGAGGGTGCAAACTTTTATCATTGTTTTTATACTATTAACAATAATCTTTTTAATTTTTTACATTCTGCTTTGAAACAGGTACTCTTTTAAGTATTAAATACTTGGGTCAGAAGACTATCTTCAATAATGACAAGAATACAAAAGTTACTTGAAAAAACATACACTTACATAAATATAAATATAAAAACCCGTCTGGAATCCGTGTGGTGACGGATTGAATACGGAGTGTCACCACCCCTATTGGGTGTCGTAAGAGCAGACTAAGGGAGAAAACTACGCAGGACAACAGTACTGCGATGAGAAGGAAACCTTGAAACAAACCCTATACCTACTCGTCTAGCCAGCGTGGTATAGTAGGCCAAAACGCCTTTCTAAGGAGAGACCTATGTCCAGCAGTGGACTGTTATAGGCTGTTGATGATGATGAACCCGTCTGTCCAGCGTGTTATAGTAGGCCAAAACCTCCGTTCTAAGGAGAGGCCTATGTCCAGCAGTTGACTACTAAAGGCTGTTGATGTGGTTACAATTACAACAAATTTTCAATATTATCATAACCTAAAGTGCATTGCATCAAAGTCTTTTTACATTAATAAATTTCATTTTGTATACATTTAAATTTCGTTTGCCTTATTACAAATGACCTGCTTGCACAGTAAACTGATTATTAGCAAATAGAGATCATTGTTTTTTAGAGAGCTTCCAGTGAAATTAAAACAGAAACCTGTTCTTAGTTTAGGTATTTTTATTTGACTTATATATTTTATCGTCATTAACACGAGTTGACCGAATGGCTGGGTAAATAAGAAAATTTTCCCACCCTTCTAATGGCAACCTACACCGGAGTCGTTCGCGTGGTAAAGCAAATATCCCGGTTTCCTGATTATAGGGGTCTGGTTGACCTTCTTCACGGTTTCTTGAATTACTAACAATAATACAGGTACCGAAAATCTTACTACACTAGATAATAGATTTATGTTGTGTTACCACAATGTTACCTATTGTATTATTTCAAGTACCTTTTTTGTCTAATTTGATTTCCCAAAAATGAGGATATCATAACAAGTAGATCACAAACATAAATTCGATTCGACTAACAATTCTTATTATTTCCACTTTAATTGTATATTTCACTAGTCTCGTAGCACTAAATAGACAAGGAATTTAAATCATTTATTACTGCGATCAATAGGTGTTACACATACGGCTAGTGCAATTAATTCTACAGCAAGGAATGCCAAAATATAACAGTTAATACAAAAAAGGCAGCTTTGAAATAAAAAAGTAATTGGTTTTTATTTAAATTGAATAAATAATTCTAAAATACTGGGACTAATCCCACCCACACGCCCAACCACTGTAACTCCTGTACACCAGGATCCACAGCAGTGACCACGAACACACCGAGTTATGACATTCGGGCAGTCCCAGGAAGAAATTAAACTGTCTTGCAACCCGCAACGAAATTAATCAGAAGAAAATTGGAGGCGTTGGAAATACAGTTAATCCACTTCCCTCCTTAGCAAAGCGGGAGACAAAATTAAGTAAAATGGGCATACACCCTTTTAAACAGGGAAGCACCACGGCCACAAAATATTACGGGTCCTACGTGAGTTATATTTGATTTCTATAATATGTATGGCAGAATCGCCTAAACGCCTAAATTCTAAAATACTCAGAACAACACTTTGTGGATAACACAAGGTGCTGTCCCATGTGGGAATCGAACTATTCCATTCTCATGGTAAATATCTACCGCCACCCATTGTCATGTACAAATTAAGAGTCAAAAGTGTGATACCGAGCTATGAGTAACCCCTGGATTCAGGGCGACATTGGTTCGGGCTCCTGTAAACTCATTTACCCGATGAAAAGCAACAAAACAATTACTTAACACCAGTTTTCTGTGAGGACCTGATATCATTCCCGTAGAACCTTAGTAAATTTGTATAGGATGAGCCACTTACCTAGTCAGAAATATTGCTATACACAGTAACATAATCAAACAAACATCTAGTTGGAGTAAAAGTTGGTGGCAACGTATAGTTGGAGTTCTAAAAAGTCCGACAAGTCTTCCTAGATAACTTCGAAATCGCTTCGAAGTTGCTAAAACATCGTATTAGACTTAAAGCCAACCCTAGCCTAGTTTGAGAAAAAGGCTCGGAGGAAGGTAGAGGAAGACAGTGTCACAGTGACTTACTCAGCTCTGAATATAATAATAATAATAATATTGTACCACATTCACACAGCGCCATCTAGTCCCAAACTAAGCAGAGCTTGTACTATGGGTACTAGGCAACTGATATGAATACATACATACTTTTTTTTTTTGTAAATACATACTTATTATACATAGAAACACCCAGACCAAATCAAACATTAAATGTTCATGCACACAAATGTTTGACTAGAGCGGGAATCGAAACCGCGACATTTGGAATAGCAGTCCGTTACACAAACCACTACGCCATTCGGTCGTCTCGGCCATATGGTCATATTTAGGTCATCAAGATTGGGGGGAAGTGTTCTCCCCTGGGGCAGGGCCTGATTAGGCATAGTGTCAATTCGGGGAGGACCTGAAATAACATGGTCCGGGTCCTCCCCAGAGTAGGATACCTGAGGCCGGCCGTCGGGGTGGTTTTTAGTGGAATCACCACATACTCCTGGCTTATAGTCCCCGAGGAGCAGGAGATCCGAAGGGATTTTCCACCCCGTCAACAAAAAAAAAAGGGCATCAAGATTAATAAGCTCTTATGCCATGAACACATTGCCCACTAATGTACCATTTAGAAATAGCAAACAAACGTATTGCATAGGTACTAAATCAATTCTGTCAGCGACATTCGAGAACGCAGACCTTTAGGCAGCAATAATAATGATGGATCACCATACGACCATAAATAACTTGTTTCAATACGACATTGTTCACGTATAGAGAATATAGTCCATTGAGAACAACAACAGACGTAAGTGGCTCTCAAAGTAGAGTTTAGTTGCACAAAGGCCTACTTGGATGCTCTTTGAAATGCAATACCTTATTATAATATATCAGGGTTCATCATCATCATCATCAACAACCTTTAATAGTCCACTGCTGGACATAAGCCTCTCCTTAGAAAGGAGGTTTTGGCCTACTATACCACGCTGGCCAGACGGGTTGGTATAGGGTTTGTGTCAAGTTTTCCTTCTCTGTGCAGTGCTATTGTTCTGCGTAGTTTTCTCCCTTAGTCGTCTCTTACGACACCCACGGGATGAATAAGGTTAGTTGCTTTAAAAGCAAAAAAAGCTATATTTACGTAGTGTTTATAATTTTCCTTTTTTTTATACAATTTTATTCAAACAACTAAATCCACTTATGTACATCGACGGACTATATAATGGAAGCGAATTAAAAAATACAGCATTGGTCTATAAACTATTTTCGGTAGTATGTAATATTTCAACACGTATAACAAAGAAGAACAGCTCATGAGTAGAAAGTTATTATAAAGGTCACAAATTATATTTTAAATTCGGGTAGCGGTTATGAAATTTTAATAATCACCAAGGCATTTAACAAGATCAAATAGTGAAAGTATCCGCGTGGTGACGGAGTAGAAATACTGAGTGTACCGTCCCCTATTTATCCCGTGGGTATCGTAAGATCCAAATAAGGGAGCAAACTACGCAGGACAACAGCTTTGCAAAGAGAAGGAAATCTTTAAAAAAACATATACCAACCCGACTGGCCAGCGTGGTACAGTAGTCTAAAACCACCTTTCTAAAGAGAGGCCTGTGTCCAGCATTGCACTATTGAAGGTTGTTGATGTGATGTGTGATCTAAAATAGTGAAAAAGTAACTTTGTGGAATGCAAATCCAAAACAAAAGTTATTTTTTATGTTAGAGGGAGCAGACAAGTCACCTGATGGAAAGTGGCCATCGCCGCCCATGAACGTCTGCAACTCATAAGTCACAAATGCGTTGCCGGCCTTTTAGGAAGGAGTACGCTTTTTTCTTTAAGGTTTGAAGGTCGTATCGGTACGGAACTACCGCAGACGATAAAACGTTCCACAGATTGGTTGTGCGGGGAAGGAAGTGTTTCGAAAAGCGCACAGAAATGGAGCGCCAACTCAAGAATCTCGTATTATAGTACTCGTTTATATTAATAAAAATAAACTACAAAAACGTTACAGTTACCTCAATATTCCAGAGATATAATAGCTAAAGAGCACTTACAAACGCTCCCAAATAAATCTCCAACAAAGCACCTGAAATACCTTAACAGTAGCTATTTTTTATTCCCATATCAACATGGAAATATAGCATAATAATGTCGCAAAATATTCCAACGTTAACGTACATTACGTTTTCGTTACACAATGGAAAAAGGTTGGTATTAACGCATAACCTAATGGTGTGAGACGTCGGGTATTAGAAAAATGTGTTCAACGCAAAAATCGCTGAACTGAATGAATATTCAGCCACAATACGACAATACGTTTTTATCCTTTTCCTACGTACTGTGTTATACGTAGGTGAAGAGAGACGACGCGTTGTCATTTTTTATGATATTATTTTGTATTAAAACTCAATTTCGAATGTACTAGATTTTTCACTTTAATTCTGAATACTGTACCTGTTATGAATCATTTTTTTGTACCTTTAGGCAGCATAGACTCCCACAGGTGATATTATATCTGAACATGTGTGAATTAGAACAAAGTTTTTTTTTTTTTTATGGAAGCCGAAGCAAAAGATCAGATGGATCACCTGATGAAAAGTGACTTAAACCGCTTATAAATGTCTGCAAATCAGGAGTATTACGATAGAGAATCCAGAGTGAGGCTACATCTCCACGTAACATCAAGGGGTGGAGCCGATCAGAGATCATTTTTTTGTTTCTTGATCCTTCTTGTTTCTTGATCCTTCTTGTTGGACGCAATCTAAAGGGACAAGCTGGTTTTACTGGGATGATGATAATTAGAACAGCTTTACGCATATGTAAAGTAAGTCCTGAATCTTGCAATTCCTTTAAAAATACTTTTACCGTGCGTAATCTTAATAATATTATGTTCTATTAAAATACAGACGTTAATTATCTCCCCAATATACTTATAAGCAGTTTATACAACTAAAGGATTAGAAACGCATTTAAAAATTAAATTTAATGCATAAGGGAAAACGAGCAAACGGGTCACGGGTGGAAAAGTTTGGGCGTCGATAACTCTATTTACTCTGTGGAAAGCAATCAAAGAATTGCTTGAAACAGATTTTTGTAAGGCCATTGTATTATTCATATAAACTTGGATAATAGGCACTCTACCACTGTGCACTTTTCAAGTCACTTTTTGCCTCCCACTACCAACCTTTGGAACAAGTTATCGCCTGCGGTATTTCCAATACGACCTTCAAACCTTCAAGAAAAGAGCGCACTCCTTCCTCAAAGGCCGGCAACGCGCTTGTAACTCCTGAGTTGCAGGCGTTCATGGGCGGCGGTAGTCGCTTTCCATAAGGTGACCCGTCTGCTCATTACCCCCCCACTTCAATAAAAAAAACTGGTGGA
Organism: Arctia plantaginis; assembly: GCA_902825455.1. NCBI lineage: Eukaryota > Metazoa > Arthropoda > Insecta > Lepidoptera > Erebidae > Arctia > Arctia plantaginis. The sequence continues at coordinate 250,784 of CADEBD010000048.1, read as the reverse complement.
GCTGATCCTTTTATGCCGAAGCATGGATCTCCCACGGCTTATTTTGTTTTATTACCTGTTTACACGCATGTAATACTGTAAAAATATTATAGAAAACCGAATAACTCACATTTGAATATCAAAGCTTAAAATATATAAATAGCGGTATAACAGATGTGTGCCGATGATTTCTGAAGAATTTCGTATATTTTTGCTGTATTATATAGATATTTGTTGGCGTCTTTTCTGTATGACAGCCTTGCAATGTTACCGCAACCATTTGTTTTTGTATGTATATATTAGTTTATTATACTACGAGAGGTGGGTTTACCTCATTCTTGGTTCTTTATTTTTCCTGAAAAGTACCGTAACTGTCTTTTGCTTTAATAAAGTACCTGGAAGTTTTATTTTCATTAACTTCGTTCTTGGAATCGTCTCATGTATTCGGTGGTACTATACTTTAGTAGTCCAACTAATGAAACTAGAGGTTGAAGGCTGTAAGACACTGATAAGGAAATGTATTAAATATTATTTTTCCTAGAGTTGGAGCTGTTCGATTGAAACCCACATAGAACTACTTAAAGGACATCATTCAAAATGTACCCAAAAATTAAAGTACGGCCAACGAAAAAAAAAATTTTTATCGGTTAGACAATGACATTCTAAGATTTTTTTCTTTAGTCGGCTAAGAGCTAAGACCGATTACTTATGAGTTATATGACTTAGAAATAATAAAAAAATGCATTTATACGAGTTCGTCTGAACAATTTTTACTTCATTACTATAGCAAAAATCAAATAATGATGATAAAGAATAACTTAATCTCGCTTAATAATAATATAATATGACAAAAAGCCTAATTATACCATACAGCGTGAATGATGTCCTTTTATGGCCTCGGCTCCACCCTCATTTATGTCAGTTATCGCGGTAGCCTGTGACTCGCTGATTATTCAGCTTTCGATTGGCGAAGGAATTTTTAAAATCGGTTTATTGGTTTAGGTTTGAAAGCGTAACAAACAATCAAACAAACTCACTTTCATAAATATAATATAAGTATGGATTTTTCCTTTATTGAGTAGAACATCTCATGTGATGTTCATAGGTAACGTTAACTATCGAGTAGGTGGTATGAAATGAAAATGAAATAAGTATGAAATGTATATAAAGTATGAAATGAAATGAAAAGATTAATAAATGTCAGTAACACTAAAATAAAGTATAGCTACTGTGAGTGAAGAATGTGTTGGAGAACGTGGTTCACGGCCTTTCTAAATAGAAGAAGGATCCTCCTACCAGACCGGTTAAAGCCCATGTGGACAGGAAATGTTAGCAGGACTTCTTTTTCTTTTTTGTTTAAAAAAAGACAACTCCCGCATTAGGAATATATTCCTGTATCGTGGGGGACTTTACAAACAGACACAAAGAACACCCAGACTCAGAACAACAATTTATGGATCACTCAAAGTGTTGTTCTATGCGGGGATCAAACCTACAATAGTCAGCGCAGTAGCAGTGGCGTAGTGGCTTAAGCGGTCACCACGCCGCTTCCTACTACGCCGAGTGTTGTGGGTTCAAACCCCACATTGGACGACACTTTGTGTTATCCAGAAATTTTTGTTCCGAGTCTGGGTGTTCTTTGTGTCCGTTTCATGTATGTTTGTAAAGTCCCCCGCGACACAGGATTTATTCCTAATGCGGGAGTTGTCTTTTTAAAAAAGAAAAAAAAAAAGAAATAAATTATCAGAACTTTCCTTGTGCAATGCAGAATAGTTACTGCGCAGTTCAGCGCAGCTCCTCCTAGTATGTCTATATGCTGTATATGGATGCTACATTCGAAAAAGGCCATTTTGTATCAAAAATTTTACGGGAATAAACGCACGCACGATCGGTATTACATACCTATGAAATGCACTATATGTACTGTTACGTGTTAGGGTTCGTTGATTTGGAATAATATACCTTAAGACGACTAAACAGACTTTATTACTAACACAGTTAAGAACGTTCAAACAATACTGAATAACAGTCCGGAATGATCACGCAGGTCGCTTCTGTACGCTTAGATGTTTATCGCATTGTATCTCCAACAGAACTGTCGCCGGCGAAGATGTGCCTGTATTTGTAATACTCGCCAGACGAATAGTAGGCTCATTGTAGCTAATTCCAATCCTTATGAGAACTTTCGAAGAAATACAAATACGTTTTAAATGTAATCCTGATAATCGCGTGACAATCTATTTTGCATCTTGTGCGTGTTATAAAAGTCATTGTTCCGTGGCGCCCTGCATTATTATAAGAACTATTCCTGCAATTAAATGGCACAGTCAAATGAACTCTCTTCCTTTCTCGAATTTTCGTGATATTTCGTAACAGTACTTACTACCCATCGTTAACGTAAGTTAGACTGTTTAACACTAAAACTATTTAAATTCTCATTTCCATTTCTATACCTAGAATAATATACGCATATATTACAAATTCATAAAATCGTCTATACCATTTGTATTTCAGTACTCCCTATATGTTACGCTTTAACACAAAACGTTTCTCTATTCAAACAATATAGAGATAACATACCCGCGAAATCTTTAGAAAAAATATACGAACTCGTCCCATGTGTTCGTATAATAAAAATATCATTTCTTGTTATATGTTGGTATAGTCGCAATATGGTGTCGAGTATATTGCTTTTCACTGGTTTCTGCCACTCGTTGCTATTGTATGAAACTGGTGGTGTGACTCGGAAAGATTCCGAATGAATGGTGTTGTCATTTATTAAGCTTTTTTTCGCAGGTCGTGCTTTGAAAAAAAATATTATCGTTTATTTTTGTGATTATTTTGTAGTTTTAAAAGATGAGTGTATTTAATATGTGCAGTACAATATGAAAATGCTTTCTATAACTTTATTTTGTAGAATCAAAAAAGAAAAGGAAAACTTAACCCTATACCAACCCGTGTGGCCCTATACAAATCCGTCTGGCCAGCGTGGTATAGTAGGCCAAAACCTCCTTTCTAAGGAGAGGCCTATGTCAGTGAACTATTAAAGGCTGTTGATGTGATTGATGTGAAAGAACATCAAAAAAATAACAATCGTTAATTAGTTTTCTGCCTTCAGACAAGTAGTCATACAGTTGTATGACTACTTATATATACCATATTCATTGATTAAAAAAATCAAGTGATATCATCCCAGATATATAATTTGGTCTCAATTACAGTAATAATCATAAGGTACCTATTTGTTCCCTCTACGACTGCGACCATCATGGTCCCTATTCCACCCTCAATCGAGACGGTAGCTTGTATTAAAACTTTTAAATGAATTTGAAATTTTACAGATTAGGCTAATGATTAAGACCTTTTTTTTTTTTATTGGGACTAATCCCACCCACACGCCCACCACTGTAACTCCTGTACACCAGGATCCACAGCAGTGACCCACGAACACACCGAGTTATGACACTCGGGAAGTCCCAGGAAGAAATTAAACTGTCTTGGAACCCGCAACGAAATTAATCAGAAGAAAATTGGAGGAGTTGGAAATACAGTAAATTAAGACCTTTATCGTACTTATTAGCCTAAGGTGCCAATTACTTCTGATATAAAAAATACCGATACCGTTATATACATTTAAAAAAATGTGTGTGTCCCACGGCAGAAGAGAAACTTAAAAATTTTTTTTTTAAATTTTGCCCGACCCGAGAATCGACCCCACTAAGACAACATTTTTCAAAATCGAGGGCACCACATAGTATTAAATAAAAAGATAAAAATATTCACACTGTCAAAATATTATTTTAAAACTTATGTGTCATGTATTCTATCTTATTCTCTCGCCAACTTAATCCTATACATTTATGTATTTGTTTCTTTATCGTGACGTGACCAGAAAACATTTTTGTGGTGTGACGGAATAAGAATACGGAGTGTCATCTCTATTCAATCCGTGGGTGTCGTTTGAGCAGGAGCAAACTACGCAGGACAACAGCTCTGACAGCTGCAGGCAGTCCAAAATGGTGCTGATTAAAGTCTCACCGCGACTTGCTTGCAGATTGATGAGTCTCAGCAGACTAAACATCCGAATGATTGTTAGAACAATAACGGGGCAGTTAGTCCTGAACCCTGAAGTATTCCTGAGGATGTCTTTGGATGTCAAAGCAGAATAAACGGCCGTCGACGTAATCCTGGAATGCAAGGGAGTGGCAACACAACGGGTAAGTATTATACCTGATACGCAATCGCTCCTAGAAGGCTGTGAACGTCCCAGGAGGCTTCTGCACTTATGGAAGGAACTAGGTTGAATCACCTAGCCCACCTTACCAGAACCTGACCAGAAATGCTTAAACCGGAACCCACCACCAATACCAATACTATCACGATTTGTGATTTAAATAGAAAAGAGTTACTATATTTTTAATAATAATGCCATTAAAAAAAACGCTTATAAATAAATTATTCTAACTTGGTTCATCTGTTATCTCTTTCTTTTCTTCCACAAAGAAAATAACTCCCTGACCACACAAACCATTTTTTAGAACTGAAACATTGAACAAAGCCTTTAAACTGAACTAAATTGTGTAGCCACAAAGGATTGCCGAGTTTATTTTCAAAAGTAGCTCAAAACAATTCTTAGGTAAACTAAACCGCATTGGCACAATGGCCGCATGAATATAGCCGCTAGGCTTGCACTTCAAATCGATTTGGCTACTGCTTGACTTGCCTTGTACTCAGATAGGAAGATGTACAGGAGGTGATGGCTTTTATTTGGAAGATGTACATTGCTGGTTGCAAAATATTCATTGATAATAATGAGATTAAAAAAAAAGGATTAAAGAAATACTGAAATTAAATAGTTTTATTAATACTAGGGTAGTACCCATAAACCTTCTGCAAGCAAGTTATGCTTCGAAGGAGATGGCGGAGCGGGACCGGGAGAGGTTTAGAACTCTTCCGGCCCGGGAACGGGGGAGGTACCGCACCGGTAGTCGCAGAACGACCTCCGTCCTTCATAAGCACAGGCCTGGGGGTGACAGGTGACGCCATCTGTCACCCTAGCAGCAGCAGACCGAGGTGGCGGCGAGACGCGTCACGGGATGCGCGTGCCCTTTTGGCAGCACCAAGGAAACATGGAGGTTCCCACACAGGAGAGGGTCATCTACCCGCCGTAGATGCCCCGAGGTGCGTCGGTCCGACATAGCCACCGGTAGGTGGTATCCGAGGGATAGTCGGAAAAAAAAGGGCAGTACCAATAAAGATAGTTGTAACCAAGTAGGTAAACACACTGCAAAGTTAAGAAATCCTAACCAAGTCGGTCTAGGGATGGGTGACCATTCTTAACACAGTGAGACACCTCTGTGCCTCGCAGGGCACGTCCCGGTTGCCATACTGTGGTAATCATTACGGATAGTTGGAGCCTTAAAAAGTCTGACCACAGTCTTTCTACAGAACTTTGATGTCGCCTAGTACTTGGGGTTTAGAGTTCTGATGGCAGTAGCTCCGCGTAAAAAATAAAACTTAACGCCGACCCCTAACTTGTTCATGAAAAGACTCGGAGAAATATTAGGTTGTCGTTATTTTTCAACTTACTTGTATAAAAAGCGTTCACAGTTATTTATTCTTGACGGAACCACTAATTCATCTACAACACTTTTTGTAGTCACATCAACAGCCTTTAATAGTCCACTGCTGGACATAGGCCTCTCCTTAGAAAGGAGGTTTTGGCCTACTATACCACGCTGGCCAGACGGGTTGGTATAGGGATTGTATCAAGTTTTCCTTCTTTTTGCAGTGCTGGTGTCCTGCGTTGTTTTGCGCCCTTAGTCGCCTCTTACGACATCCACGGGATGAATTGGGGTAGTGACATTCCGTATTCTTACACTTCTACACGGACACTTTTTGTAGTATTTACTTTCATTCGTTTGAGATTTGAAGATCAACGGTACATCTTACTCAACTTTAAGGTTCCTAATACGCCAGTTAACTCAGCTACCAGTTTTGGTTTGTTGAGATTCTGCCCCGCCTCTTCTGATCTAGTAGATAAGATGGTTGAATGAATTAATGAAAATGATTGATTCATATTTGAGTGGCCTCTTGTTCTAGTGGTTAGTGATTCTGACTGCAGAGCACAAGGAAGTGGTTTCGATTTGTCTTATCCAAGATGAATAAGAGTGTGTTAAACAAGATTATATTTGCCGTATCTGAGTGTAATTTATGTTTTAAATGGTATTAAAGAACAAACGATCACGCTTCAGTGGAAACAGTGTCAATGGTTGCCCCCCCCCCCCCCGTTTTGTTTTTGACGGGGTTTAAAATCCCTTCGGATTTTCGTCTTCTCGGGGACGCAGGAGCCAGGAGTATGTGGGGTTTCCACTTAAATCACCCCGACAGAACGTGTCAAGCGCCCTGCTCTGGGGAGGCCTCGGACTATGCTAGGATAGTTATCCCGGGGAAAGCAAGCTTTCCCACGCCTATCGGCCCAATCAATGTGAGTGCGCAAAATACGATCAGGTCGTCATCCTATTAGATTCCGCAGCAATTAATCTGCCACCAGAGGTCTCCACTCTCTGGTAGCTTACGACCCCGCGACGGCTGATAACGCCACCGACGTCCTCTACACTCGGGATCAGCCCTCACTTGATCCCGTTCAGCGGTCTCTTTCTGAAGTATTACAGCTTCACAGAAAGAGACTACTGCACCCCAGCCCTTCTCACCCATAAGCATAGCAGCACTAATTTCTGGTGGGGATGATTGGTCCCCCTAAAGTCAGAAACTGCGAAGTCACAATATGTTTCAATTAGTTTCATCATACTCGTATATAAAGTCTAAAACAACCAATGAACATCGCTCTCTCAAAGAATACTGATAAGTCTAGCGTTCATAAGGCTAACTTCATTCAAGGTAGCGGAGTAGCAAAACCGATGGAAGTATGCCAATAGCCCGCGACATATGCTCGGCCTTTTCTCAATCTCGAACCTATTTTAGGTAACAGAGTGGCTGTAAAACGCTTTGTAAAACAAAAGTTTTGTCTGATCGATTGGGCAGAATTTAATTTATCTATTTAAGGTTACCTAATATTGTATTTTTAAATTTAATTGATATTTTAACGTTAAGTAGTTAAATAAGTCCAAAATCTTTTTTTATTTCTCTTGATGTGCATGTATACAATGTTAACATTTATAAACAATATGTTACCAACTTTTAAAATGCGAGTTTTCATGATTTTACTTTATATTCAGAAAATCTGAATTGTCTACAAACATTTCTAGTTATTTTAATCTGTCTTTGTTCAAAACACTTTGTGTTATCACTACGCGCTTTACAAGAATATTTTTCTCGGAACAAAATGTCACCTGCCGTATTTCCGGACCGACCTCCACACCTTAAAGAAAAGAGCATACACCTACCTTAAATACGAGTACAATAAAACTAAGACAAGCACACTTTGGAAAAATTGCTCTAATAATGTAGCTCTTTATATTGAATATTTTTAATCAACTTGTAAACAACTTCTGACTAAGCTAACTGTGAAACTTTGGCCCATATTTTGGAATATTGGACATGTTTTATACATAGGTATTTTAAGAACAGTAGTTCCTTTTTCTTTTTATAGACACTATTACTTATTAAATTTCCAAAAAAAAAAAACGTAATTAAGAACTGTATAGAAAGACAAAATCTTTGACATAAATATGTTTTCATATTTATGATACCTTTACCTAGTAAAATAATATGATATATAAAAATAGACTGCACGGTTGGCATATTGGCCAACCGCCGCTTTCTACTGTCCAGTGTTGTGGGTTCGATCCCCACACGGAACAGCACTTTGTGTTATCCACAAAATTGTTGATCTGAGTCTAGGTGTTCTTTGTGTCCGTTTTATAAATGTTTTTGAAGTTCCCGCGAAACAGGGTATATTCAAAGTGCGAGAATTGTCCTTTTAAAAATAAAAGAAAAATGTTAATTTGGTTTGTGTCCGCTTCAAAAACCTCACAAAGTTCTGCGTCGATTGAGTTCAAATTTTGGCACGATATAAACCCGCTTCAAAGAGTATTTTTACCTTTTTATCGCGTTAGCTTTGTTCTTCATTTCTCATAAATGCAACCAAAATGTGTGTGGCACACTTTGGCAGATTTCAAAAAAAAAAAAATTTCAAAAACATATTTGACTACCTCGGTGGCACAGTGGTAGCATATGCGACTACTATGCTGAGGTCTCGGGTTCCATTCCCGAGTCGGACCAAATGATTGTATGATGTATAAAAATACTTATTTGTTTTGGAGTTTGGGTATTTTTCTATTTGTAATATGAATGTATTTACAAGAAAAAAGTATAAAATTATTCTAGCAATCAATCCAGCTTTCATAGTACAAGCTCTGCTTAGTTTAAAACTAGTTGGCTTTGTGTATTAGATGTCCGAAATATAATTATTATTTAATAAATCTCGATATGTCTTTTCTCTTCTGAGAGAGAGATCTTGAACCTCCTGGCAATATACAGTTCGAGTTACAGATGTAGACTTTGGTTTCCTCAACCTATTGGTTACATTTCTATCCTCTACAGCCATTGCCTTGTCTCCTGGAACACCTTTCTCCTCCTGTAAACTTTCCTCTTGTCTTCTTGATACTGAATATTTTCTTCTCAATCCAGGATTAACGCTTAAGTTTCCAACATCTTACGTTAGACAAATCAAATAATAGTTAGCAAATGTAAATGTTTCACATGTCTCTATGTCAATCCTTTGACGGAATTATATGAATGTGAGTATATAAAATACTCATGTTCTGTCACTCTTTCAATAGTATCTGAAGACTCAAACAGTTATAATAACTAGGTAATTTTAGGTTATTTTAATAGGAGAGTAGAGTCTACTCTATTTACAGGATAGCTCCTTAAAAGCAGTTGCTAAAATGAAATCCCTGACCTGTCAAGGTCTGGCGCCATTTAAAGCAATACATTCTGAGATGAATGATGTTCTAAGACACCATGCAAAGTCGATTCAATTTAGAATATAATGGTATTTGGAGGTGTCGATTACCCTTCTACATTCCTCTTACAAATTCCAAACGCTGCTTATAAGGTGGTTTTTTCAAGTGAAGTAGTGGTATTATCAAAAGTATTTAAATTTTGCAATTCATAATCAATCATCATCATTAATTGTCAAGTGACTAACAGAACATTTTCAATATTCTAAAATCAGTTGACTGCACGGATGGCGTAGTGGTTTAAGCGTCACCACGTCGCTTCCTACCACGCCGAGTGTTGTGGGTTCAAACCCCACACGGGACGACACTTTGTGTGATCCACAAATTGTTGTTCTGAGTCTGGGTGTTCTTTGTGTCCGTTTCATGTATGTTTGTAAAGTCCCCCGCGACACAGGATTTATTCCTAATGCGGGAGTTGTCTTTTTAACAAAAAGAAAGAAAAAAAAAAGTTTTTAAATATAGTAAAGATAGAGTATGATATAGAGAAGAGATAGAGATTATAGAAAAGATAGAGTATGAGATAGAGAAGTTAGAGTATTTACAACATTTATACTATTTACATACAAGCATCAAAAATTCCTCGGCATCATCGCCTTCTGGTAGCGTTCCCAGAACACTTGCCACATTGAATGGCAATGCTAATTCTCTGTGCTAGAAAAAAAGCCAGCCTTCTGATCACAAGAAGTGCCAATCAGTTGTTTAGCTAGCTGTTTTCTGATTTTATATGCAGCTCTCTTAGTAAAAAATTTTTTTTAATATTCTTAAAAAAACTTTTGAAAAAATGCGTACAACCAAGATGTAGTAAAAAGAGCGTAGGTTACAGTAATACTACAGACGATACCATCTATTTTTGGAACTTCAAATAAAACGCCTACACTAAATACTCCATGAAACCTGAAAACGTGCAAAGCTTCACTATAACGAAGCACCCAATTATAATATTTTACCCAAAGAGCACAAATTCTCTATACTGCTTTTTGAATATTAACAAAGGCTAATCCTTAAATAAGGATAAATCTTTAGACCACAACAGTCAGCGGTGTGGACACATAAACCATGAGGTTTTATCGCTAATATATGCTTGTAAAACTTGATCATTATATATTCAACTGTATCTGTGAAGGCAGCGCGTATTTCAAACGCATATTTCATGAGGGAATGCGGTTTTGCGTACGTCATAATGTTTGGAGTAAAGGTGAGAACTCACCGTATTCAAAATGAAGGCAGAAATAAATAATTAAGATTAAAATAAATAAAACTTAACAAACGGATGGCTCGGGACATCTAACGGGTATAAATATAAATAAATCGAAGACGAAAAAGGTCGACTTAAAATATTTAATTTTTAATGTGTAAATTCGAACTTAACTGCGGTAATATTTATAAGGAATAAAATATTACTTTTGGGCGGCAAATAAATGGATAGGTCACTTGGGGTTAGTGACTACCTTCGCCTATACACAATACCTATGACCTATGAACAATAAAAAAATATTCCAATACGAACATTTGAAGTTTTTTATGCTGGACCACAGATTTTTTGACAAATATACATCAGCGATACTGCTTGCTAGCAGCGATATTGCTTGTACAAATTATTCTTTATGTTGTTTTATAATTAACTAGCTGACCCTGCAAACGTTGTTTTGCTATCTACATTATTTAAAAAAAAAAAAATCAATTTCTTAAAATCCGTTCTTAGCTGACCTCTACTCGGTGAAAAGAATATTCCAACCAAATTTCAAGTCTTTACCTCTAATAGTTCCAGAGATATCGTGATGAGTGACTATATACGTGGAAATCTCTTATATACATATAGATAGATAATAATAATAATATTGTACCACATTCATACAACGCGATCTAGTCCCAAACTAAGCAGAGCTTTTACTATAGTTACTAGACAATTTATATAAATACAAATATACTTTTTTTTATAAATACAAACATATTTTACATAGAAATACTAATAGAACTAAATCAAACATTAAAATGTTCATGCACACAAATGTTTGACTTTGGAATAGCAGTCCGTTACACAAACCACTACGCCATCCGGTCGTCAAAGTAAATAGCAGTACTGAAATAAATACAAGTTATCATCATCCTCCTCAGCATCTCAGACGAAAGACGTCCTCTGTGGGACATAATCCTCAACCAAGACCTAAATATATACATAAATGAATACAAACTATATGGCTTATAGATAACATTTTCTTTTAATCGTCTGAAGTCGGCAACCCAGCTAACTGGTCGCTAACCCTGGACCCTACTAGATAGCTTTTGTTTATAAAATTATTTTTTTTATATTTTGGAATTATGTACTATATTTTCTTTGTTTAATGGTGCGAATAGATAATATGCACACATTTCCTGTTTCTACCAGTTCCTTATATTTGAATATGTCTAAAATATTTGGATACTAGTTTTTGCTCGCGGCTCTGCCTGCGTGTATGTCGGTCATCGCGGTAAAAGTAGTCTATGTTACTCGCTGATAACGATAACTTTCCATTGGTAAAATAATTTTTAACATAGGTTTAGTTTAGTGGTTGGGGTGTAAAAGCGTAACAAACAAACAAGCTTACTTTCAAATTTATATTATGTGTATATAAATGTATATAAAGTATTTTAACTATCCATACCTCTTTTTATTATATCCATACTTTATAAAAGGGTAATTTTAGCCGTAGATAATCAGGAGCACCCGTAATTTATTAATTTCTGATAGTAGTTACTTATTTATTAGATTACTCTTTCTTTTCTTATTCGCTATAAAATATTTTAATTAAATTTTCAGATTAAAATATGGTACTGAAATTCCCCACAAAATCCATTATCTTTTACACCAATTCACCTTCTTCCTTTGTTGTCTGGAAACGATTACATTCAAAACGCTAACCCCTAACTAGCGTCAGATGAACGGTTTGCCATTAAAAGAAGATGCCGAAACTATTTTCAATGACACACATTGCGTCGACTTCAAATAAAGTTCGGTTATGGTCAGGAAGATTATGCTGATGACGTTTTCATCTCCATAGAGCAAAAATAAACTTCTTTTATTTGAAAGAGTCTCAATAATTATGAAAAAATTCAAAGTTCTGCCAAGTTGCTTCCAGCGATGTATACTAAGCCTAAAATTGAAAGATACTTACGCACTGGCGTGGAATAAACGCGGCGTTTGTCCCACGGTTTATACTGTCGCAAAAATTCACAACTCTGGAAAATCCCTGAATGTTAAATGGATAATTTCACTTATACAAAGATTTAGTGTATGTGTTACAATTCTCAATGATTTTTAATCGAGTTCAAAGGCTCTCTCCCGAGGGTGATTTCATTAAAAATGTTATAAATTTATTTTATGGTACATTTATATTGGTGAGTTAGATTCCTGTTTGGATTCAGGCAATTTTCTACTAATAGATATTTATACTTGTAGGCAAAGTAATGTTATTGGGAATCTAAACGATTATTTCACAATCTCTACTGTTTTAACGAATGTATTTAATGTCAATTGTCAAAAAAAAAACAAAATGTATCTCCTATATAAAATGTCAATAAACTGCACGGATGACGTAGTGGTTTAAGCGGACAACTCGCCGCTTCCTACTGCGCATAGTGTTGTAGTTTGGATCCCACTTGGGAATATATATTGTGTCCCACAAATTGTTCTGAGTCTGGGTGTTCTTTGTTTCCGTTTCATGGATTTATTCCCAGAGCGGGAAAGCTTTTGAAAAACTAAAAAAAAACAGGTTCAAAATATAAATTGTTTGAACTTGAACTGAATAATATTAAAAGGAGAGTAAAATTTTTGGATAAACGTTTAATACTTAATTTAGTTCTTTTTTGTATAGTCTAGTGTATAGTTTTTTTTTTTTGCGCTTGTAATTAAACATAGTTATATATGAAGAAGAATATGTATAAGCTGACCTAGCAATATTTTTTATTTTGCTTTCAGTTTTTATTATTTTATGCCAGTAGTGTCTGCTGTTTTAATTAATTAAATAATAAAAATAAAACTATCCTTATAACATCATCAATCTAATCTAACAGAACTTCTGTAGAAACCGATCGAAACAAACAGATATAGCCCACTTCTATTATAACCATTGCCTAATAACAATGCAATCCTGTATTATCTAACAAATTATAATAATTCATAGTCTACACCAACACAGTTTATGACTTCAAATGCAAAATAAAGTACAACGCCATCTATATATCGTACGCGGAGCATTACTACCAATAGTGAGGCTTCTACTCCAAGTCAATAAACTAATACGTTCTACAATGAGAAATTAGGGGCGTCCTTTAGTACACAAACAAGGACGTATGACCGATGCTGTGGATTATGGTGCCATGACCGATATCCAGCGGTTCAGCGGCTACATGAAGGTGCAATATCGTAAATATCCGCTTTATGCGAGCTACTAGAGTGTAAATCGGACTTACCGTTGTAAAGTTATGACTCGTTATGACTGGGTCAGTTAGGTTTGTAGTTTGATGTTGAACTATTAAATTTATTTGAGACGCTTTCTTTGATATATAATATCGTTTTGTTTAATATTTGAATGTGCAAACTTAAATAAATTCCTGAGGAATATAAATGTTTCGAAAATTATGTCACTCTTTTGCACCATTTTTCAGGACAAAGAGGAAAAAACATGAGTGAAAATGCATTTGTTTGTTATGCTTTCACGACTAAACCACTGAACCGATTTTAAACTTTCATCAATGGAAAGCTATGTACATTTTCAGCGCGTAACATAGACTACTTTGAGACATAAAAGCGGGCGAAGCCGAGGGCAAAAGCTAATGTATACTATTATGATTTCGTGTTTGAAAATCTTCTTAGGGTTTTTACCGATCGTTTGATGTTTTTATGCAACGTTATGTTCTGACACACACATGTATAAACAAATAGGTACATGTGTGTGTCAGAACATAACGTCAAGACATTTTTTTTTTGTGTGCGGAAATCCCCTCGTATACCACCTATCGGTGGCATGTCGGACTCGAACCGACTAAAACCGCACGCCGTCTCAGGTACTAATAGCCGGGGAACTAGGTACACCCTAGAAAGGAAGTCCCTGGTGCAATTTACTCAAGACCTGAGTCTGTCCTATATATAAATACAACAATAACTGTTTGTTTGTATTCACACATAATAGTAAAGGACTTACGAAATTTTTCAACTAGAAAAATATATCAAAATAAATAGAAAAAAGGCAAAATTTAGTTTTGAATTATGTTAGAACATCATTAAAAGAATTGTCTTATATCATTTTAATCAACGTTTTTTTTAATTATTATTTTTTGTTTTATTTCGTATTTTTTAAATTTTATCAAAACAATTTTTTAATTATATTTTTTGTTACTTTTAAGAATTTAAATTTTAAACATCGCTTGTAACTTTGTTCGCTTGGTTGATGGTATTAATTTTTTTTTACTGTGCCTGCTGGTCTCCTGTAAGTGAAGGAGTACACCGACTTTTAACCCATTCTGTTAATTACTGTTTTTACTTGTGTATATCTTTCGTAGGAGATCCTAATAAATAAATAAATAAAAAATAAAAATATATTGAACCTATTTAAAAACAGAATAGGCTCAAGTTCCTACACCAGACACTAAATTACATACAGCATAAATATATCTCATAATAAAAAGTTTGACAGAAATATTCGACAGTGTAAAAGTAATAACTGGTCTAGAATATCAATGTTCATCACTTGACAGAAATGTCCCTGTAATAAAGTCAAGAGACTTTCTTAATTATCATAATACAAAAATAATAACGTCTAGACTATAACGCTTAGTAGTTTTAATGAGTTATTTTGGATAGACCCTTATGTAATGAATACTACTTTAATGACGAAAACTACACTTCAATTAGTTTTGATTGACACAATTGACACAATACCAACCCGTCTGGCTATCGTGGTATCATCAACAGCCTTTACTAGTCCACTGCTGGACATAGGCCTCTCCTTAGAAAGGAGGTTTTAGCCTATTATACCGCGCTGGCCAGACGGGTTGGTATAGGGTTTGTGTTCCAAACTGGATGGGTGACTGGGACGGCTCCGTGGCAGTCGTCGGTTCCACGACGGCTCATTCCCCGCCCTTGTCGCTAAGAGACAAGGGCACTGGATATGTTGCCGTCGAGTGGGGGGGGATCACCATATATGGTGTCTATTTCTCCCCCCAACCGGAGTTTGAACGACTTCGAGGTTTTCCTAACCAGCTTGGAGACCTCGATACGGCGACTAGCGTCTGGGCACGTCCTTGTGCTGGGGGACTTCAACGCAAAGTCCATTGCGTGGGGTTCCCCAGGACGGACGCCAGGGGCGAGGCCGTAGAGGAGTGGGCGGCCTCGGTGGGCCTCTGTCTTCTAAACAGAGGCTCCACCAACACGTGCGTGCGACAGCAGGGGGGGTCGATAGTGGACCTTTCGTTCGCTACCCCTGCCCTCGCCGCACGAGTAAGGAACTGGTGTGTCCTGGAAGAGGTTGAGACGCTCTCGGATCACCTGTATATCCGATTTGAGCTCTCCCGGACCCAGGACTCCAGTAGGGGTCACGTGGCGCGGCGTTTATCCCGCTTTCCGCGGTGGGCTGTTGCCAGGCTGAACCGGGACCTACTAGAGGAGGCAGCCATAATTCACTCGTGGCTGTCTCCTCAGGCTCCGACCGAGGAGGTCGACGTGGGGGCTGGCCGCTTTCGCGATGCGATTACGCATGTATGCGATGCGGCCATGCCCCGCGTTCGAGGTCGTCGGCCTCCAAGGAAGGAGGTCTACTGGTGGTCCCAGGAGCTGGCGGACCTCCGTGCGGCCTGTACACGTGCCCGGAGGTCCTACACGCGCAGTCGGCGGCGTCACCGTGGAGACGGTGAGGAGGACCGGCTTCATGAGGAGTACCGACGGGCGCGGAAAACTCTGAAGCTGGCCATTAGCCGCGCCAAAGAAGAAAAAAGACAGGAGATGCTGGAGGGTCTTAATCGTGACCCCTGGGGTCGCCCTCCGCGCGTCGGGCCCCCCCCTTACGGAGACTCTCCAGCCCAGCTTCCTGCGAGAAGTGGTTGAGGGCCTTTTCCCTCCCCCGGCGATGGCCTCCTTGGCCGGAGACGACGGGGAGCACGGGGAGGAAAATGTTCCGCCCGTCCGGGATTCGGAGGTAGGGGCGGCTGTTCTACGGATCCGTTCCAAGAACACCGCCCCTGGGCCAGACGGGGTACCGGCCCGAGTGCTGGCCCTGGCCCTCAACCACTTGGCAGACCGCCTCGGGGAGGTGTTCGACGCTAGCTTGGCGTCGGGACGCTTCCCTGAGTGCTGGCAGAGCGGGAAGCTGGTCCTATTGAGGAAGCCGGGACGGCCTGCCGATTCGGTCGCGGCCTATAGGCCCATCGTGCTGCTGGACGAGGCGGGCAAATTGTTTGAGAGGGTTCTTTCTGCCCGCATCGTCCGGCACCTCTGCGAGGTGGGCCCCGATCTGTCGGACGCCCAATTTGGTTTTCGGGCGGGGCGTTCGACAGTCGACGCTGTGTTGCGCCTGAGGGCCGTGACCGAAGAGGCCGTGAGCTGTGGCGGCGTGCTGTTTGGCGGTATCATTGGACATCGCCAACGCATTCAATAGTCTGCCATTCAGCTGCATCAGGGAAGCACTCCACTATCATGGGGTGCCAAAGTACCTGAGGCGGCTGGTGGCAGACTATTTAGAGGAGCGTACCGTCGTGTACGAGGACCCGAGAAGGTAATTTGAGGAGTCGGCCCATGTCGTGCGGTGTTCCACAGGGGTCTGTTCTTGGACCCCTCTTGTGGAACATAGGGTACGACTGGGCCCTTCGCGCCGATTTCCCCCCCGGGCTGGGTGTAATCTGTTACGCAGACGATACCCTCGTGACAGCCCGGGGGGGCAAACTTCCAAGAGGCGGCGCGCCTGGCCACAGGGGAGTCTCCCTGGTGGTCGGGCGCATTGAGGCGCTGGGCTTACGGGTGGCCCTAGATAAGACGGAGGCCCTGTTATTCCATGGGCCCCGTCGTGGTGCACCCCCTGGCGCCTCAATCGTGGTCAACTCGGTCCTCGTACCGGTTCGGGCCCAGATGAAATATCTGGGCCTGATCCTCGACGGGAGGTGGCTCTTCGACGAGCACTTCCGACAGCTTGCTCCAAAGCTGGTCGGCGCTGCGTCTGCCCTAGGGCGACTTTTGCCCAATATGGGTGGACCCAGCGTCGCGACAAGACGGCTGTACACGGGGGTTGTCCGGTCAATGGCACTGTACGGTGCACCGGTGTGGGCGGCGGCTCTGACCGCCCAGAATAGGGTACGCCTCTGGCGCCCTCAGAGGGTAATGGCGGTCAGAGCCATACGCGGTTACCGCACCGTTTCGACGGAGGTGGCATGCGCATTGGCCGGAACTCCCCCGTGGGATTTGGAGGCGGAAGTGCTCGCCGAAGTTTATCGGCGAGTGGCTGACTTCCGGGCGGAGAGCGGATTTTCGCCCTCCGCCCGAGGATGTGCGCGAGTGGCGCGAAGCCGCTCGCCGAGCCACGATGGCTCGTTGGTCGTTTCCGGCTGGAGACTCCACGCGCTGGCTTCGCCGCCGTGGAGGCTCTCCAGCCGGTCATCGCCGAGTGGGCAGGGCGGCAGCACGGGACCCTTTCCTTCCGGCTGACGCAGGTGCTTTCCGGGCATCGTTGCTTCGGAAAGTACCTGCACACGGTCGCTAGGAGGGAACTGAGTCCCGCCTGCCACCACTGCGACTGCAGTGAGGACTCGGCCCAGCACACGCTGGCGGTCTGCCCCGCATGGGCGGCGCAGCGCCGGGCCCTCACTGCAGTCATCGGAGTGGATCTCTCGCTACCGGCCGTAGTACGCTCCATGGCCGGTAGCGACAGTTGTTTTACCGCGGTCGCAACCTTCTGCGAGGTAGTAATCTCGCGGAAGGAGGCGGCGGAGAGGGCCCGGGAGGACGACCTCCACTCGGACCCGATCCGCCGCCGGCGAACCGGGCGGCGGAGGCCCGCCTACCACAGCCTCATGCCGCCCTGAGTGTGGCCGCGGGTGGACGGGGTGGGTTTCCCCTCCACCCGCATTAGTTTGGCCAGCCGCGAGGGGGCGGCGTCCGCGTGTGCCGGACGTCGCCTAAAGAGAGGAAAACATCGAGACGGAGCCCGCACCAGGAGCGGGCTGGCGCTAGGAGGGGTCCGGATGTCTTAACAACAGCTGTTCCCGGATCCCTCCTGTTACAGGCGCAGAGTGGCACACCGTGTGGTTTTAGGCGGTCCGAGTCCGACACACCACCCCGCCGCAAACCCCGGAGGGGTGACGGTCCGAGGGGATTTCCACACGTTAAAAAAAAAAAAAAAAAAAAAAAAAAAAAGGGTTTGTGTCAAGTTTTCCTTCTCTTTGCAGTGCAGTTGTCCTGCGTAGTTTTCTCCCTTAGTCGTCTCTTACGACACCCACGGGATGAATGGGGGTGGTGACCATCCGTATTCTTAATCCGTCACCACACGTGGTATAGTAGGCCAAAACCTCAATTATACGGAGAGGCCTATGTCCAACAGTGGAATATCAAAGGCTGCTGATTAATCACTTTACATTGCTTTTAATTTGGTAATAAACTAGAAGAATCCGAGGTCCATGTGTCAAAACTAAAGAGTCAAAATGACAAATGGTTTAAATTTATTTGGGTTTACACAAATTGTTTCAATTTTGAAAGAAGTTTATTTTAATTGAGAATCATAATTGTTAAATTTTTTCTTACTATTTGAAAGACGTCACTCTCTAAATGTCTTTAGAAGGTAAAAAAATATTTATATATATTTATATAATATAGAAATTTTAACGCTACACGACTTTTCGCATTTGAAGTGATTGGCACATCTTTTTATAGTAAAATTTAAATTTAGATATGATTTAATTGTATGTACAGCTAAATTTTTTATAGTAACTGACCATGTAAACCAATTGCTTGCACGAGTGCAAGACTTCACGGATGGCGTAGTGGTTCAAGCGGTCACCTCGCCGCTTTCCATTGCGCTGAGTGTTGTGGGTTCGATCCCCGCATGGAACAACATTTTGTGTGATCCACAAATTTGGGTGTTCCGATTGTGTTGTTCCGAGCCTGGGTGTTCTTTTTGTCAGTTTAATGTAGGTATGTTTGTAAAGTCCCCCGCGACACAGGAATATAATCTTAATGCGAGAATTGTCTTTTTAAAAAAAGAAAGAATTTTAGGGCTATCAACTATGTTTTGAAGCACACAAGTATTATTTGCCAACAAAGGTGACCTTAGTACGCCAAAACCTTCTTTTAAGGAGAGGCCTATGTCCAGAAGTGGACTTTTAAAAGCTGTTGATGTGATGAAAGGTTACCTATCACGATACAGTGTCAATTGTCTTGGTGGCTGCTTGATTACTAATTTTTCTCTAGTCCCAGTTTTATAGACTAAATAAAGTCATAATCAATATTAAGGTAAGTAATTGATACGTATTCGTGTACATCTTCATCATCAGACAAGTCCACTGCTGGACATAGGCCTCTACCATTGCACGCCACTTAGATCGATTTTGGGCTTCTCGCATCCAGCTCCTGCTAGCCATAACTCCACCTGGCCTGTGGGCGACGTTTGCTGAGACGCAGTCTCCACTCGAGAACTTGTTTTCACCAATGTTTGTCAGTTCTGGTTCTCTGCCGGATCACCACAATTCAATTTAATTCATTTATTGCACTTTTTTTGCCTTGCGGAAATCCCCTCGGATACCACCATGGCATGTCGGACTCGAACCGATTAAAACCGCACGCCGTCTCGGGCACTAATAGCCGGAGAACCAGGTATACTCTAGAAAAGAAGTCCTTGGTAGTTTATTGCACTCCATAATGTAAACACAGGTCTTATAAATGTAGAAAGTAACAATTATGGACCCTGTTGGGCACGGGGAGAGAAGGAGGGGGGAGGAGAGAAAACCTCTGAGGGATCGTGTACATCTTATTGGTAAGAAAATTTAGAATATATAATAAGAAGTTTCTGAGTAATGACAATAAAAAAACTACTTGTAATATACTTAATTTTCTTGATGTCACTCAAGAACAATCAATCTGATTACTTTGTGGATTTAATATGCTTTCAACTTAAAGTCAAGAGAATAAGGTTGAAATTTGTCTTAACTGAGAGTAATAAAATAGATTGTCTAGTCGACAAATGTATTAATGGTTGTATTGATTGAGTTTTATGACGTCTGAGCGTAGTCTTTGAAAATACGTCGCAATGAAAACTAAGAAAGAGGTTTAACTTGGGAAAAACCGTCAAACTAAAAATCTCTTAAACAAGTACTATAAATTTAAATTTCGAATAAATGGTGTCTAACAACTGATATATCATCATCATCATCATCAACCGCTTTGAATAGTCCACTGCTGGACATAGGCCTCTCCTTAGAAAAGAGGTATTGGCCTACTATACAACGCGAACGAGTTGGTATAGGATTTGTGTCAAATTTTCCTTTTCTATGCAGTGCTGTTATCATACATAGTTTGCTTCCTTGGTCGTCTCTTACGACACCCATGGGATGAACAGGGGTGACACTCCGTATACTTTATCCGTCACCACACGGATAGATAGATAATATCATTAGTCACATGGTATAACTTCCTTCTGTTACGCACATCCGTCCCTTTTCTATAAATTACTTCCACTGGTATAAAAAAGTAAAGAGGAAAAATGTTAAAAATCTAAAACAAAGAACATCAGCCAAATGTACCTGAGCATGGCCACATATGAAAAAGTAGGGTATATTTTAGTATTAGAAAAAATAAGAAATATACTTTTTTAATAAACGTTACTTTAGTTAGAAAAAATCTTGTTAAAATCGACCAATTTTTTAATCTAACCTCAAAGGTACTTTCAGAAATACTTATCTTAGCTACTATAAATTTATTTTCAAACAGTATTGTGTTTATTATTTGATAATAATCTAATCTCACTATAAATTGTTTCTGTCCGCAGAAAATAAAATTATTGTACAACGTCTATCGAAGTTTGGGCGATGTTCTTTGTTGAGCTGCTTAAGGAAGGTTAGATTTTTATTAACGATAATTAGTGCGTTGGCGTAGCTTCGTAGAATCGCCCTGTGACAGCAATTGTAGGCTACCTAACCTATTATGTCTTACACAGAGTGTTACAGAAAGATGCGAGGTAAAATTTAAGCATTTTTATCTGCAGACGAAAATAGTCTACTAATTTGTAAGTGTACTCATATTTCTCGTGTCTTTACTCTTTTTAAATAGACAACTCCCAACGCATTAGGCATATATCCTGTATCGCGAGGGACTTTACAAACATACATGAAACGGACTCAAAGAACACCCAGACTCAGAACAACAATTTGTGGATCACACAAAGTGTCGTCCCAAGTGGGGTTTGAACCCACAACACTCGGCGCAGTAGGACCGCTTAAACCACTGCGCCATCCGTGCAGTCAAATGAAAAAATATGGATATATGTAGGTAGCTGGATAGCTTTACATAGTACTTAGTGCATATTTGTGATAATTTATTATAAATTGTCATGATTTAACATCCTTACAGAGCGTTAGCTTTTCGGAAAATTTTTAAACACCATTTATAAGTTTCTAACTAGATATTTTTTTTACCTACGATTTTTTAATAACTCACACTTCATACCCGGCCGTCTGATACCAAACTAGACAGATCATGTACTATGGTAACCAGAGTCTATAGACAATATGTAGTATATGACGGAGGAAATATGTCTGGGTTATTGTTGAATAGAGTCGCGTCAGCAAACTGACGTCATTCTTTACTTTGTCGTAGTTTTCCTTTATAAAAGCTGTAGTAATTAACAACAACAACAGTAAATATAATGCAATTAAAGATGTAAACCAAGTTCTTACCAACAGGCTTACCAATGCCTAACAAAGCAAGAATTTGCTGGCAAGTAATTTTTTTGTCAGTTTTAATAAGTTGTCTTACGGTGTCTATATTAGAGTATGTAACCGCAGTCGCGGCCGACCTTCACGTCGTCATGGAGATAATCACGTCTACGTCTAAATTCTCCAAACTACAAATACACAGAGCCACGACATGGTGCTTCATCACCAAATGCCAATTGAAGTCTCTGGCAACACTCTTGTTGACTCGAGCCATAACGAAAATCATAAAAAAATCATTGAACTAAAATGTTCACAAGTTAAATTCATTTTGACAGGGACACACAATTTTCGAAAAGACATCACAATGAAAAAACAAATGACAGTTTCGTAAATTAAAAAGTAACATATTCCCAAGGACTTCCATTTTTGAAATTCCTTAATTGTTTTTTTCATTATTTTATTGTAAGTGGCGAAATCTAGAGACTTTCAGTATTCATCACACTATGCGAGCAGACGACACAGTATTACAAAAAAAATAATTGTTTGCTTATTTCTTGGAAAAAATCATTTTAATAGAACTGTTTTACTGATTCATTTGTACTGCACGCAATGAGATGAGGTAAGTCTATTTATTCACTGCAACGAGCTGTATTAATTTGACCCACTTTTATTGAACTTTGTTCTAATTTCTATTAATATTTTGTATCAATCATAATAAGTTTTAAGATACACGTTCTAAGAACATATAAGGTGAAATTTTAATAACTGACGAATTTTAGTCTATTAATAAGTAATAAAAAAAAATGCATTTTTATGCTCAGTACCTGTACAAGATTCGGTTTGAATCTAACTTAATTGGCGCAGACTTGTATGACGCGTATTGTCAATTAAGAAGATAGAAATTTATGTTCGATTATTCTAACATTTTAACGACTATTCGTATACAAGTGAATTTGAAACGAAGTTTAAAAACAAAATTTAGTACAACATTAGTATTTCTGATTTACATTTAAATTTAGTCTATACAAATAAATAAAATTGTATTGTCTGTTTGTAATATTAAAATAACCGCTTTTTACTAAATGCATATGTATGTTTACACGGTACATATGGCAAAAAAACATTTTTTACAATTTTTGTCTGTCTGTCTGTCTGTCTGTTTGTTCCGGGTAATCTCTGGAACGGCTTTACCGATTTCGACGGGACTTTCACTGTCAGATAGCTGATGCCATTAGGAATAACTTAGGCTACTTTTTTTAGACTTGCTTCGCCCCGCGGCGTTGCCAGCCATTATAACAACAAACGCGGGTAACACCGCGGGTCTCAGCTAGTTGTTAATAAATTTAGTTAAGAAGAACTGTACCTCTTGTGATAAAATACAAATGGCTTCATAATTACATGGTTTTACGGAAAAGTTTGTTTTAATTATGTGAGTTACGCCAATAGAAAGTTATTTCGGCTTGAAAAGTGTGAAACGTCAAACGATACCTCTTAGATTAGATGGACTATAGTTAAATTATCTATGCGTAGAACGCCATCTTGTAATAGGCAACTGAACTCAATGTTAACAATTTCTAAATCGTGTAAAAGTTTACGGAATATTCAATACTTTATTCTGGTCACATCTGTCGCAAGACCGTTGACCGATGGTGATTTTAATAAATTATGACAATAACGTTTATTTCTCACCACAAAATTTCATGTATTTATAAAATATAAATATTATCCTTACTAAGCAATCTAATCTCTCAAGACAATATTGTCCTCCATAGTCCTATGACCAAAAGGGTTCTAAATTGGAGACCGAAGATATGAAAATGGAAGTTAGAATGGAATGGATATCAGGCTGACTGAGAATACGAATGTAACTTGGAAGGACTGGATGCAGAAGGCGGATAACCATGTACTATGGCGCAAATTGGGAAAGGAAGGGAAATACACATGCTATTATATTGATTTTTACTATGTGTTCAAAGATGCACTATAAGTGCCAAGTGGCGCCAAACAATAACGCTTTTTCAATGAACCATTTTTCGTTTATTCCATGAGTTGTGTAAAACAAAAAGTGGAAATTGATAAACTTAATGTAACATTCGTAGAATATGACTTTGCACCAACATTTCCTAGCTGACTGTGTGTGCAATATTAATAGTTAATCCTCCAAGCCCTCCTACTTCACACACATCAGAATTGAAATAAGAAGAGTTCTTTTCATCCACGAAGCACTTACCCGCCATTTTGAATGCACTCAAAATTTACATCTACCATTCGTGTAACCCATATAAATAAAAAACACATTCTGCCTTAACGACGACTCCTATTCCTTTGCATCCCAAATTTGGGTGTATAATCTCTGGTATAAAGATCAAAATTGAACTGAAACGTGAATACTTACTAGTGAACATGGCAATATCTCGTCCGAATATACGTGCAACACTCTACGCGAAATTAAAATTGGCTTGGGGCCAATATAATCTTACTGTGGGGTTGTATTTATCGCTTTAGATAGAGCACGAGGAAGCATTATGAAAATCAGGAGTGAAAACTATGGGTACTATATATTTGGGTTATATGAATGTCTTTTACAGAGGTGTAGATACAGTTTAACTACAGGATTATCAATCGCAATATTGGAATTAATTTTACAACTGTTACATTATAAACTCAAACTTTTGGGTCATCATCATCAACAGCCTTTACTAGTCCACTGCTGGACATAGGCCTCTCCTTAGGAAGGAGGTTTTGGCCTACTATACCACGCTGGCCAGACGGGTTGGTATAGGGTTTGTTTCAAGTTTTCCTTCTCTCTGCAGTGCTGTTGTCCTGCGTAGTTTGCTTCCTTAGTCGCCTCTTACGACACCCACGGGATGAATAGGGGTGGTGACACTCTGTATTCTTAATCCGTCACCACACGGAAACTTTTGGGTAGAATTTTTTTATTCAATTACACCAGAACGGCAAAATGGATCCGGATACGGCTCGAAGGACCAAATGTTGCCGACGATATATCGGGGGATTGTGTGGATGGCAAAATGGACCTGGATAATGTTTAGTACTATAGCCAAATACTATTAATATTTATGCAGGTAATCGATAGATTCTCATTGGATTCAACAGATATTATAACTTCAAGATATTATTTTCTTGGAAAACTTATAAATATTTGTATGATCGGTAGACATCAGTTTCTGGCGTAAAGAGAACAATATCTGTATAATATATTATGATGCAAATATACTTAGATTACCAGCCGGCCGCCGTTTATGGCTCTCTTGTGTCACTCTTACGGTTTATATTCTGACAGTTGTCGCATAAATATGTACACATTTCTTGAGTAACGATATATTTTATTATGCGTAATTTGAAAGATTGGAAATATTTACTGATGAAATAAAGAAAAAATATTACTTGTATAATTAATATAAGAATGATATAGATATATCCGTATCTATAACACAAATATTTCGATATACAAAGTATGTTTTTTTAACAGTTTTCAAATTTATCAGCCTATTAAATTAGGTTTTTTTTTTTTTTTAAAGACTACTCCCGCACTACGAGTAAATCCTGTGTCGCGGGAGACTTTACAAACATACATGAAACGGACACAAAGTACACCCAGACTCAGAACAACAATTCGTGGATCACACAAAATGTTGTCCCATGTGGGGTTTGAACCCACAACACTTCAGCGTAATAGAAAGCGGCGTGGCGACCGCTTAAACCACTACGCCATCCATGCAAGCGTGTTATAAGTATCTCAACAAGAAACAATAAAATCGAAGTAGTATTTTTTTTCATGTACATGTACAAAAAGTTACCCGCAAAAGATGTATACAAATAACTCAGCAGTTTTAAAACAGATGGCGCTGTAAGAAAATTCATTTCATCTCTACAGCTCCTAAATGGTTGACGGTATTGGAGGTAATTCATTGTAAGGCAAATGCTATTTAGTTTAGTCCACTTACTGATATAATTGTATTGGCGCTAAGCCAGCGTTGTACAGTCTCATCTTTAAATGGCTTCGTATATAATTTTTATTGCAACGCTTATGTCCAAATGGGTTTTGCGACAAAATACAGCATAATGAAGACGTTAAGCCAAGTGAATGGACCAGAACGTGTTCAAAGATAAGATCATACATGTAGTATGTATGCTTTTAAGCTTTTTAAGTAAAACTATATTTTTGAGACATAAAAAATCTGTAAATGCATCGACTACCTTGGTATTCGATACCTATAATTTCTTTCCTATCAGCACTGTTTTTATATAGTTATATGTATATAAAAATAATTATTATTATTCATTAGACTGCATGGATGGCGTGGTTTAAACGGTCGCCACGCCGCGCTTACTACTGCGATGAGTGTTGTGGGTTCGATCAACACATGAGACGACACTTTGTGTGATCCAGAAATTGTTGTTTCATGTATGTTTGTTAAGTCTCCCGGGACACAGGACTGTGTTCCTAATGCGTAAGTTCGATTTCCGTTCAAGTCAAACATTATTTTATGGTGTTTCTAGGATGTTTCTATGTATAATATGTATGTATTACAAAAAAAGAATACTACAAACCCTGCTTAGTTTGAGAATAGATGGCGTTGTGTGTATGTGGCAGGATATTATATTTTTATTTTCTTTATTTATTTTATATACAAGTCAATAATAATTTTTAACATACTCTTCGCAAAAAAATAAAATTAAAAATTGTAGACCGACATCGGGTACAGGAACCAAGACACCGGTGATTAGGACTCCAAAGATAGTAATCTCCTCACTATATGGGCCGTGTCAAGGAGGACTGCTTTCTGCATCAGACCCTGGATCCAACCGACTAACGTGAGGTTATGGTCGCAAGGTGTGGGTCGAGGCTCTTGGCTATCAATCCGTGAGCAGATACGACTATCGGAACAATGATCATTGAATCGACATTCAGTCGAGATAAATTCAAAAAATTTTTTTTTTTCTTTTGCAACTTTTACCAGATTCTCGTCATGAGGAACGACGATATCAACAATCATTGCGCGGCGCTCTAATCGATCTAGCACCACAATATCAAGCTTATTGGAAACAATAGTCCTGTTTGTGATATCCTGTGATGTCCTCGACAGCTCCGAGAGCTGGGTCGGGCACATACCTGTAGTATGGCAGCTCTAGATTCACAAGATGGTATGTAAGGGCAAGCCGTTGGTGTACGATCCTGGCTACTTGGTTGTGCCTGTGCAAATATTCACCGTTAGCAAGAACAACCAGAAATAATAAGCCTGATTGATACCCCACGACGGTGGCATGCAAAAAATATTTATTATTATTAGCACCAGTGGATTAAAAGTTGAGTAACAGGTTGCCCTGGTACATGTGATGCGTAGAAATGAGCAAAATGTAGGTACTGATGAAATTATATAAGAGTATATAAGAGTAGAGAATGACCAAAAAAGATGCATGGATGGTAAAAGAGAATATGACTAGAAATAGAGTAACCATTAATGTGACGAATGATAGAGGAGAATCTAAGAAGAAAACCCATTGGGCCGACTCCAAATAAATTTGGTGTAAAGATAAAATTATAATAAATTTAATTTAATAGTTTCATTATACATATCACTTTAAAAATCAATTTCCTAAAACGGTTTAACTAACAATAATAACCTCACACATCTCACACACGGCTTTTTGATCCCAAATTTTTAACAGAGTCTATTAAGTACACCATATTTTAATATGACCAAATCTTTCTGCTATATCCTCTGAATCGTCACTAGGGACAATGAATATAATCAGCCTTTAGTAGTCCACTGCTGGACATAGGCCTATCCTTAGAAACCAGGTTTTAGCCTTCAATACCACTCTGGCCAGACGGGTTGATATCGGGTTTGTTTCTCGTTTTCTTTCTCTTTGTAGTGCTGTTGTCTATCCACTATTTCTGGGGGGCGGGGGATTCTTGAGGTAAAATTACCATGGGTGACGGTAGTCACTTTCCATCAGGTGCCCCGTCTGCTTATTTGCTACCTGTGCCAAGAAATGCAAACTTAGTATTATTCTTTAGACAGTTGTTGCCGATTATAATGTTAAAGCTTTATTAGTATCTAAAACCAGTTGATAAAATGGTTGCTAGACAACGGGTTTATTGATTAAATTGATATTAGCTACCGCTGACAGTATGGACTTATCTATGGACGTGACGCACGCAAAAAGCTTGTTACGTCATTTTGTTAAAAACAACGAGTTCTATTTTCAAAAAGTTTTATTATCAGTTTAGACTACAAAGATATTACGCACAGGAATTGTCTGCAGAAAATTCACAATTGAAAACCCGACTTAGTTTTTTACACGAGTGCCTTTGAAAAGGTAAGTTTAAATCTTGTTTTTTTCTTACTGGTTTAATGTTAAAAGCGTTAATTTTATAGAAGATATCTCTTTAAAAACTCTGTATGTTTCTATTTAGGGCAAATGGAATCGGTCAATCTAAAAGACAAATAATATTATTTATACTGTATAAGTTAAGTAATATATTAAGTAATAATCAACTGTGTGGTAACATAGTACAGGTTCTTTAGTTCAAAAACATTCCTCATTTTTATATGTGTGGAAACCCTGTTGAGCCATCATCACCCCGGCAATGTTTCCTGTGGGGCAAGAGACTTTAGGGGGTTGTAGTAGCCATTATTTCTAATTGATTTCACTATGAATTACCATATCCCATGGCCTCACAACGGGCAAGTTCCATACCTGGTACAAAATCGCTCCTAGAAGCCTGTGAACGCCCTAGGAGTCTTCTGCGCTTTAGAAGAAGCTTATTTGGCTCACCTATCCAACCTCTTTTGGACGCATAAGGGACCATTATCGAGTCTTAATGCGGCAATTGGAGCCCACAACCGATACTAATACCAATACCATATCCCAAACCTTACCAGTAACCTAACCATTAATTGTATACCGGTATAAAAAGTGTACCATGTGGAGGAACGAGTGTCATGTCCCTCCAACACAAAGGGAGGATCCTCCGACCAGGCGAGGTGATCATGCCTGGCGGGCCGCGGCCCCACGGTTGATGTTGGGAAGTTGTATATATGCTAATCGGCGAGGGAATTCTTTATATCGCGATACAGGATTAGCAATTCTTATTTTAGTAGTTACTCCTTAGTTCGGTGTGTCTTCATTAGATGGCGCTGTAGTGTGTTTCTGTTTCTTTGCATGTGGGAGTCGCCACATACCATATTTAATTATTTCTTTCAATGAAAGATTACTTACATTAATAGCATTTTGGGTTAGAGAATCAGCTAACAATTGGCCCCTCTCAAGTAAATCCTCTTCATTTTGTATGCGATTCACGAAAAGGTCAAATGAGGAAAAATACTTAAGCGTATTTACGCTTAGAAGACTGTGAATGTTTTAATGGGCTATCGTCAAGGTTATAGGCATGTTAAATATCGTGTAATTATACACCATTCGATAGTGTTAAATAGGCAATATGAGGCTCCTTGAATTAGGAAGCGTCAATAGGTTGCGTTATCAGATGGGTCTTTTGCTCTTTTGCCATCGACGTGGTAAAAAGAAGTAATGCTGGAGTTACTATCCTACGTTACAAAGTAGGGGTTATTTCTAACCCGTTCGCTAACTGTGAAGGTACCAATGGTGCGTGCAAAAAAAAACATTAGCATCTCATTTGATATGCAAATACTGCTTACTGATCTTAAACTATAGTTTGATAATTTGAAAGAGCTTGATTCCTATCCAGGACAAATAATTGTGTGATGAGCACTATGTTTTTTTTCTATATCTGGGTGTAATTATCTATTATATGTTTATAATCGGGACCCTTTCATTCCGACTAACGCAGGTCCTTTCCGGGCACGGCTGCTTCGGAAAGTACCTGCAATCGGTCGCTACGGGCGAATGGTCATCGGAGGAGATCCCTCGCTACCGGCCGTCATAAGATCCATGGCCGTAGTGACGGCCACGGACGTCAGCTCGTAGAAGGAGGCGGTGAAGAGGACCCGATTCGCCGCCGACGAACCGGGCAGCGGAGGCGCGCTTACCAGCGCCTCATGCCGTCCTGAATGTGGCTGCGGGAGGACGGGACGGGTTTTTCCCTCCACCCGCCATAACGGCCAGCCGCGAGGAGGCGACGTCCAGCACACGCGGACGTCACCTCCTCGCAAATAGAGAATGTAACTGAAGTTGGTGCGGGCAGACCTAGCGTCTGCGTAGCGAGGGTTCCGGATGCCTTAATAACAGCACAGCCCTCCTATTACAGGCGCAGAGTGGCACACCGTGTGATTTGTGGGGTGACGATCCGAAGGTGTTTCCACACGGAAAAAAAAGAATAATAAAAGGCTCTGCGTAGATTAGTGAAGTTATTGTAATTAATATGTGATAACCATAGGTGATGGTTGTGGTGACACTTTATAGCATACATTAAAAGTGTTCTGAACATTGTAAAACATATTTGTTACGCACTTACCTTTTAATGCTTATTCTAATCACGTGTAACAGCTGAGCATTACAATTTCCTAAACAACAATCACGACTTAGTTGTTCTGCCGACAAAGTTAAGCTGAAACTACACACGGTGACATTAAACATATGTTAATTTATTCAGCTTAGCCAAGTGATCAATATAAGCATAACTACTATGCATATATTACTCTAGTTGTGTGTAATACGTGTACTTTGTAAATTTCTGAAAGCTGTGAGCCAATTGGAATAGGTACATATGCCGATAGGCGTGACATTTATGCAATGTTTTATAAACATAGAAAAACTTTGTCTTTAATCAAATTGGACACCATGGTCTGCAATATAAAGTTGATTAGATATTACTAGCTGACCCGGCAAACGTTGCTTTGCCTAAAAAAAATAATTAAGGATGGGTCACCCTTACCATTTCGGGGTATGAAAAATAGATGTTGGCCGATTCTCAGACCTACCCGATGTGCACACAAAATTTCATGAGAATCGGTCAAGCCGCTTCGGAGGAGTACGGGAATGAACATTGTGACACGAGAATTTTATATATAAGATTTATTGCCGATTGCTTTTCAGACTTTTATACCTCTAAGAATCATTCAGTTCAATAAAAAATGCATTAGACTAAACAATAATGCGATAAATTTTTCCATTCACATCGGTGCCCAACAACTGTGCCCTTTAAAAAAAAATTTGTTTGCCTCGCTCAACAAAACTGTAGAACAAAGTGTCGCCTGCGGTATTTCCGGACCGATCTAAACCTTCACAGAAAGGCTGGCAACGCACTTGCGGCT
Source organism: Arctia plantaginis (assembly GCA_902825455.1). Lineage (NCBI taxonomy): Eukaryota > Metazoa > Arthropoda > Insecta > Lepidoptera > Erebidae > Arctia > Arctia plantaginis. Next base: position 219,670 of record CADEBD010000048.1, on the reverse strand, counting down.
GTTATACTGTGTGTGATATGAGCGGTCACCTCGTAGTGGTTACCTACGATGTGACGTGTCTGCTGGGTTCCCCCTATATTCTAAAAATAAACAACACTGGCAACAAAAGTAAACTTAATGCTGCCCAGATGGCGTAGTGGTTTAAGCGGTCACCTCACCGCTTCCTCCTGCTGGTATTGGCTGTTCGATCCCCACATGGGACAACAATTTGTGTGATCCACAAATTGTTGTTCTGAGTCTAGGTGTTCTCTGTGTCCGTTTCAAAGAATGTTTATAAAGTGCCCCGCGACACGGGATACTCGTATATTCCTAGTGCGGGAGTTGTGTTTAAAAAAAAAACAACCAAATTGTCAATATGCACTCACCGCACCACAAGTTGTTCTATAAAGAGTTAGCTAACCTTTTCTTTATCATATTTCCTATTCATTGCCTTTTTACCCTTTAGTTCTTACATAACTGACATACTGGCACACATCAAAACATAGTATATTTATTGATATCATTGTATCTGTGAATAAAAAAGTGTGGCCGTGAGTTTGTTTGCACTGTCTTCTCATAAGGCTCAACTCCTTGGAAACGGGGCATTGTAGATCGGTACAGGAACAGACATATAATAGTTTTTGAGATAGGTATAATTATATTTGTTTTGCTAAATATTTGACAAAACAGAGATTGTTGCTATTGTGCGATCTATGATTTTAGAGTCTACATAAAAGACAATTTCAAACATATTTTTTTAAATGAAATAAAGACAGTTTGAGTTTGACTAATAAGTATATTTATACAGAGATTCCGGTATTTAGGAGTTTTGCAGCTCTCAGTGCGCACTGGTAGCTTGTTCTGTAATAGAAGTATCTCTCACAATGTATCACTATCATCTTCATCAGTCTATCGCAGTCCACTGCTGGATATAGGTCTCTTCCATTCACTGCTGGACATAGGTCTCTTCCATTGCACGCCACTTAGATCGATTTTGGGCTTCTCGCATCCAGCTCCTGCCATCACTATACTGACTGATAAATCTACTTTTTAAGATTTAATATTTTTAAAACTTTAAATCTAAGCCTATAAGTATAAACTTCAAGTAGTCCGTATGAATTATATAAATATATTTTTTAATTTTTAGTATTTTCTTCTTATTTTTTTTCTCATTTTAATAATTTATTTATTTCTAAGAAGATCACTTAAAGATAACAACAACAATTTATAAAGCTAATAAAAGGTGCAAGAAACTGAAAAGTAAGGGAGGAAATTCTAGTATCTAGTACAAAAATAAAAATGAAATTAAGAATAAAAATTAATTAAAATTAAGTTAGAATATCTACATACAAGCATCAAAATATTCCTCCTCATCATCACCTACTGGAAGTGTTCCCAGAAGACTGGCAGCATTGCCACGTTGAATGGCAATGCTAACTCTCTGTGCTAGAAAAAGTCCAGCCTTCTGATCACGAGAAGTGTCAATCAGTAGTTTAGCTAGCTGTTTATATTAGCACTTGGACCCCATGACTCTAGCGTTTCGACCCCAAACGGTTCAAAAATGTAATTTCCTAGTAATTTCTGATATTTACGCCGTTTGAGGGTTTTTGCAGATGCAGCAGCAGCGTGGGCGTAACCAGCAGACTAACTAACTTAACCATTAACTGTTTTAATTAACTGTTTCAAATTTCTTTTTTCTTCTTTTAACAACCAATTAACTGAGACACTAGAAGTGTATGATAACTGATAACATTTCTATATATTGTCATCTATAAAACAAATTGTGATAAGTACCGCTTTATATTTAGAAAGTCTCACCTAAATAATTAATCATTAATCTTATTATTCTCCGCTCATTCATCATCTGTCTGAAAGCGAAGGCTGGCTGCCATCAAAATGAATTCCTTTGCCAATTCTCAATTCATTTTAATATTCCCTTGTTGTTCTAAATGCTATTAATCATTTAACAATCTTTAAAATATATATTAAACAAATTATTAACCAATTTACTTAAATAATGGTAAAAAAAAAATTGTTTGCTAAAACATTTTGTCATATTTATTACTAGTATATTAGTGACGGCCTGAGGGAGTTTCCACACATAAAATAAACTTTAACACGCTGACCAGTCGGGTTGGTATAGGGTTTTGTTCCATAGGGTTTAGTCGGTCCGAGTCCGACACACCACCCCGCCGCAAACCCCGGAGGGGTGACGGTCCGAGGGGATTTCCACACGTTAAGAAAAAAAAAAAGGGTTTTGTTCCAAGTTTTCCTTCTCTTTGCAGTGCTGTTGTCCTGCGCAGTTTGTTCACTTAGTCACTTCTTACGACACCCACGGGATGAATAGGGTGGTGACATTCCGTATTCTTAATCCGTCACCACACGAACAAAGCTATAATATTATAAAACGAGTATAATTAATCGATTGATCTCCCAACGCCCTGAGCAGAGATATATAACTCTGACATTTCGGTCTTTCTCGCCAAGTCCCAACCGACATTATAAAACAAATTTAGGAAGAAAGATCGTGTTAAATTCAAATAAAGAGAGAAGTGCTCCTAAAATACGATTCTAAATTGTAATTCTATTTATAACTTTCGTGCCTTAACAATAACCGAGTAGGTTAACACATTGCAAAGTTAAGCCATTTTAGTCAGGTTAGTCTATGGATGGGTGGCTATTTATAACACATTCAGGCCCCTCTGTACCTCGAGAGGACGTTAAGCCATCGGTCCCAGTTGCCATAGTAACATCTTTGGCAATCGGTAGTTGGGCCCTAAAAAAAGTTCGTCAACAGTATTTCTCCAGAACTTCAATTTCGCCTAGTACTTGGGTTGTGGAGGTTCGATGGAAGTTGCTTCACATAAAAGTTCAGTCGTATTGTAGTAGGCATAAAGCCGACCGTAACTTAGTTTCAGAAAAAGGCTTGGGGGAAGAATTCCGGTTGTAGACCTATTTCTTACCGTTACGCGCGGGTGCCGGGTCCATCACGTGATAGATGGGGCAACACATGCGACTTCGACAGCACCTGGGAATTGAGACCCAGGAATAGGTTTAGGGAGTTCTCCTTGCGACGCGTCAGCGATCACCTCCACTGTCTGCTGTGTTACCCCCTCTACCTATTTGATACGATATTATACTCCATATTTGATACGAGCCTAGGAATACCGCTTTGGATATTCGTGCTAAATACGGAAATAGCGAATAATTAGGAATACGATACAACTTATGTCGATTGGAAATTTAAAAAAAAACCGCATTTTGATGTAGTCCTTGCTGACAAAACGACTAATGGACCTCTAGGAAGTAAAGCCTTTATTCTTTGAATTTGGCGTTTTTATTAACTCTCTCTAACAGTTAACGTTCTGAGTCTAGCAATTCAGACTGTCCTTTGCGCCTCCCTTTGAAAAACAATGGGTATAGTGAAAGAACGACGTAAGTTTAGATGGACGCGCAGTTTTTGAATTCTATGTATATATATTTAAGGATTAAAATCGTATAAGATACAATAATTATTTATTAGTTTATCCAATCTGTGTAAAATAATCAATCGCCAAATGTGTTGAACAAAACTCGACGGTGACTTGATTCAATGTTCATGCGAAACAGCAAGTTCAGGCATGATACATAAATTTCACATTAATTAACAAATAATAATATTCATCCAATGGTTGACTGGCACAGATCGTTTTTAGCGATAAATTATTGCTTATTACACGGACTGCTCAAATATGTGTACATAATTATATATGTGTGACGACCAAAACAATACGACCCGATTTAACTCGAGGTTAAATTCAAGTAACTCGAATTAAACAGTTGCAGTGCATCGTATTTCCAACTCGAATTGCACAACTCGAGTTAGAAATACGATGTTGATAATCGATGATCGATGCTGTCATAACTATTGACTCTTTTGTACACACTATTTTTCTTCCATTTAGATTATTTTTAATTATAAATTTCGTTCGGATTAATTATAATTTTACATACATGTAAATATGTGGACATGTTTTTAATTAAAATTAGTGTCGTCGAGTATTTAAATATGCTAATAACATTTTGTTTAATTAAATGAAAAGACTTAAAAAACATATTATAATTTTTTTAAATACAAAATGAACATTAAAGTAACAAAAACTCTTTGCTGACCAAAGACATCATAAGAACCACCATGATTATCATTGGTAGGATTTGATCAATAAGTTCCAATAGAAACAACTAGAGGGTTGAAATACCGATGACCTATTAATCAACATATGCGACGCGGCACTTTATTAAAAAGTGTTTGGTACTCTATTGCATAAATACTAAAATACCAATAAATTATATTTAATTACTTGTTACTTTTTATTTCCTCGTGGTTCATTAAACTCAATCTAAATTCTTCTTCTTCTAAAATCTCGTTCTTTTTTAACTCGAGTTGATCCATCACTGTACACAATATATTGTAGAATGAAGTACAGCACTAAATACCATGTCCGTGTGGTGACGGATTAAGAATACGGATTGTCACACCCCCTATACATCCCGTGGGTGTCGTAAGAGTCGACTAAGGGAGCAAACTACTAAAAAAAACAGCACTGCAAAGAGAAGAAAAACTTGTCAAAAACCCTATACCAATCCGCCTGACCAGGGTAGTATAGTAGGCCAAAATCTCCTTTCTAAGGAGAGGTCTATGTCCAGCAGTGGACGATCAAAGGCTTTTGATAATGATGAATAAATATCAAATTAAAATTACCTATTGTTTGTAAATAACTGTAAATATTTTAAAGACCAAACAATGTTGTACTAATGTTCTTTTTAACTTCAATGTCGTTGACCCATATCTATGTAACTATTTATCCATGAATGAAGAGATATATTGTCTGCTAAAGTGGGGGTATTGTACAAACATAAGTGATATATATATATAATGCAAGTATGTAATGGAATGAAGTCCATGATAACGGTTAATATAACTGTTCCTGAGCGAAATAATTAGTGGTCTTTTACTACTCTGAGTATGTGGAGGAACAGGTGTCACGTCCCTCAAATACATAGGAAGAATCTTCCCACCAGGCGACCTGAACATGCCTGACGAGACACGGCCCCACGGTTGATGTTGAGAAGTTGTGGGAACTTTTCATATCGCGATACAGGACGGACACACCGATCTACGGAGTAACTACCAAATTCGTAGTTTAGTGTGTCTTTGTTAAATAGTGTTACTTGTTAACTGATGTGTGTTTTTGTATTATTACTGAAAAGTTCGTTTTTATGTGGAAGTTTAATTACCGTGGGAGAGCCATGCTTCGGCTGATATGGGCCAAGCTTGATGGCTCGACCGGAGTAGGTAATATAACGGACTCACAGAAAAACTAATGTCCAATTCTGAACATAGGCCTCTCCTTAGAAAGGAGGTTTTGGCCTACTATACCACGCTGGCCAGACGGGTTGGTATAGGGTTTGTGACAAGTTTTCCTTCTTTTTGCAGAGCTGGTGTCCTGCGGTGTCGTTACATTAGTCTTAATTATGAGAGTGATATAAACATTATTAAAATCGAAATCGGAGTTTGCAAATATTATGTACCGTTACTGACTCGACTGCACGGATGGCGTAATGGTTTAAGCGGTCGCCACGCCGCTTCCTACTACGCCGAGTGTAGTGGGTTCAAACCCTACATGGGACTACACTTTGTGTGATCCACAAATTGTTGTTCTAAGTCTGGGTGTTCTTTGTGTCTTTTCAAAAAACTGCTGGGGCTACAAGCTTGAAATTACGGCAGCTTGCTTGATGCTTTTTATGTTATAAGCACCGACTGAGAAAGGATTTTTGGAAATTTTACCCCTAAAGAGGGAAAATAAGGGATAAACCGTTGTATGGAAGTTCGTCTTTTTTAAATTAGAAACAAGAAATAATCATGCGAGTGAAGCCGCAGGTAATAACAAATTTAAGTTTATACCAACTGAAGACATTGCTAGTAAATAATCCATAGTATTTTTGTAATACATTTTACTTTCGACTGCACGGATGGAGTAGTGGTTTAAGTGGTCACCACGCCGCTTCCTACTACGCCGAGTGTTGTGGGTTCAAACCCCACATATGACGACACTTTGTGTGATCCACAAATTGTTGTTCTGAGTCTGGGTGTTATTTGTGTCTGTTTCATGTATGGTTGTAAAGTCAACCGCTACACAGGATATATTCCTAATGCAGGAGTTGTCTTTTTAAAAGGAAAGAAAGGAATACTTATCAGATGCTAATAGTAAAATTAAATAACTATATTAGTAGGTTTAAGTGGGAAAGCAAAAGGGGAATTAAACATACATTTTTGAACACACACACAGTGAACTGTGAATGATCGGTGATTCATCATTCGATTTGTTCGTACGTAGGGTAGGGGTACTACTTACGCGTTGTTGCCACAAGCTGTTTTCAGTATAGATGGGGCAAAATTACAGTGAAATGTGAATGACCGGTGATTTATTATTCGTTTTGTCGAACGTAGGTGAGGGTTACTGTTTGCTCACGCGTTGTTTTCAATAAGCTGTTTTCAGTACAGATGGAACAAAATTACACTGAACTGTGAGTTATCGGTGATTTATTTACGTAGGTTAGGGTTACCATTACCATAAACATCTTTCTAATTCTACAAAATATTATATATTTTCATAATATTAACTAGTGCAGAAAGGAAAGAGAGCATAAACAAAGACATGACACTCATAATATTGTACTTGCTTGTGAAATTCGTTCAAAAACAAATGTTTCATATTCGAATCGATATATCGAGGGATTAACACAGCGCAGGTTTATTAAAACAAACGAAGGTGTAATACTTGAAGAAAAACAAACGGCCAACGAACAATAATATAATTGCGGTCGCCAGCCCCAATACATAACGACATGGTTCTATCAAGTTCAAAAAGATAAATCATTTTATCGTAAAAATGCGTGAGGTCTCGCAGATCTCAACTGTTGTAAAAATATTTTATTGACAGATGTTGGTAAAAGTCAATTTATTATATTATAAAATATATAAATATATTTTTTAGTTTGTCTAGTTACAAAAGCGAGTTTTTCGGTTTTTTTAAACTGCAATTTATTTTTGATTTATTTTTTTATTAATGATGATTATTTTCCCATTAAGACAAAAAAGTAACAAAAAGTATACGCTTCAGCATACGCCTTTTAGTACGTAGCAAAGAACACTAGCGTAGTTTTAGGTATACAAAAATCCGTTAATCCTGAAGATTTTGATCAGGATAATAAGCCAAATTTATCAAATTATTGTATTGTCATCGGTCCTTGATAAGTGTGTAAAGTTTAAATTTCACTCGAGGTTTTGAAGTGGATCCAAATCACGTTCGAAGATTCCGATATATGCACACATACATACCTATTTTATTTACATATATACCCACATAAATATCAAGCTAATAAAAGCATGTTTATAATTTTTTTGATTGATCAAAAAATTTATAAAGTAATAAGTTAACTGCAACCTTGCGATGGCTTTACAGTTCACTAGGATCATATGTACATACATACATTTAATTCACACGGACGGTTCCAAGACTAGGTCAGGAACTGGGGCCGGAGTTTTCTCGCAAGACCTAAATATAAACATATCACTAGCGTTAGGCCAACACAGTTCCATTTTTCAATGTGAATGTGTGGCAATAACTTACGCTGCCACAACGGCCATGTCAAGGGGCATCAAGGACTACAACATCCGAATAATATCCGACAGCATGGCCGTCTTAAAGGCATTGGAGGGCAACACAATGACCTCTGGTATTGTCTTCGAATGCCACCAAGCACTGGAACAGCTCGCTATATTCAATGGGGTACTCCTCCAATGGATTAAAGGGCACAGTAACTCACACGGGAACGATGCCGCAGATGAGTTGGCAAGGAGGGGCTCGGCAACCCCAACCTCTGGCCCAACTCCACTCCTGCCCATATCGTTTAACCAAATACGATGCTGGGTCAGGCAACGGACCTGTGAAGCACACAACCGGAGGTGGAAAAACTCACCCGGCTGCAGACAGTCCAAACTGGTGCTGAATCAAGTCACACCACGACTCACCTGCAGACTGATCAGTCTTAGCAGACCGGAAATTAGAATGGTCGTCGGAACTATTACAGGACATCTAGCCCTGAACCGACAACTATTCATAATCAATGCGACAGACAGTCCCCTGTGCAGGAGATGTCTGGAAGCTGAAGTAACGGCCGTCCACGTAGTCCTGGAATGCGAGGGAGTGGCCACACAACGGGCAAGTATCATTCCTGATATAAACTCGCTCCTAGAAGCCTGTGAACGCCCCAGGAGGCTTCTGCGCTTCTGGAAGGAGCTTGGCTGGCTCACCTAGTCAACCAATCCTCGAAGCATAAAGGACCACTCTGAGTCTAAATGCGGAAACCGAAGCCCATAACCAATACCAATACCAATACATACATAGTTACACTGGTGATTTTCTCCATGCGGAGTAGGCGAAGACCACCGGTTTAAGGTATATCTTACGTTCATTTTTTCTATGGAATGGGGGCAAACCAGTAAACGTCACGGTCACCTGATGTTAAGTGGCAACCGCTGGCCATGAACACCCGGTTAGACTCAGTTTTCAGTTAACTTTTTTTTACGGGAGTAATCCCTCCCACACACAGAAAATTTTAGTTTTTTTTTTCTTTAATACTACTTACACCTTAGGAATATATATATCCTGTGTCACAGGGGACTTTACAAACATATATGTATAGCACGCGCCACATAACTCTGCGTCAATGAAGTTGGCTGCAAACCGAATGTTGCGCAGGTACACTAGCAAAAGAAACATTTTATATATTTTTGTGTGAATTATTAGGCTACAAACAAGTAATATTAAAATTCAATTTATTTAATTCAGAATTGTAACTTGATAATTTTTGTATTATATATTGTAATTATATATTATAAATTGTAATTATAAATATATTTTTTGAATTGTAACATATATGTAAAATAAGTCACTTAATGTGTTAGAGCGAGATGCACCACTGACCTTGCAGCGGTGCAACGCGTCGGCAGCCATGTGCCCCCTCCCCTGTCTTACCGATGCGCAGAAATGACCCCTCTGATACCTAAAATATAATTTCGTTGCGCTTCTAGCGCGAACTTCGTTGACGGAGAGTTATATGGCGCGTACTATACGAGTACTTGCTTTAGCAAAAAACGACGGGTTGCACCCCGGGAGTGTCGGCAGAAGTGAAAACATGAATATTAACGTTGTGCATTTTTGATATTTTGGAATGGTTAGGGAATAATTTTGCTCAAATTGCTTTAATTATCAGTATAAAAGTACTATCATTTATGTGGTAGAATACAATATTTATTTATTGTGCTATCGTACACAAACATGACAATTTATATTACATTAAAAAGTTTATCTCTCAGAAAAACGAACATTCGCGCAAGCGCCCTGCGCCGCCTAAACGAAACAGCAGGCGCAGGCATACATTTTCGCCGCGCCGTAGAAAGAGAGGGGATACTTCCTCTCCTACGCCGCGCCGGCTGTCTACTCTCCATCCGTCTTACGAATTGTCGAGCAGGGTCACGTGTCCTGACGCTAGTTTAACATTTTTTACCCATTACATAAAAAGTGTACAACGCCGCTAAAGAAGTTTTCACTTCAAAAATGTTTCGTTAGTGGAGGTCAACGCAGCATTTTTGCGAATAAGTCATCGTGATTATTTAAGTAAAAGTTCTTTACGCACGCTTGACTTGGGGAGTAAGCTGGTGAAGTCTTCATTCGTGTGGTCTAAAGTACACTATGTATGTTTATCAGCAGTAACCAGACTGCTGATAAACATACTTGTATATTTCCAAACACTTACACATTATAGATGAATTACACCCAGACACAAAACAAATGGTCGTGCTCATCACACAAATATACATATGTTCGGGGTGGGAATGGAACCCACGACCGCTGACATCTAAGGGAGCAAAGATACTCCGATACATGACTTAACCCGGAATGACTCTATGATGTTCAAATTCAAATTATCTATAATTCATAAAAAAATATATATTGTTTGAAATCGTCTTTTATGTAGACTCTACGTCTCTCACGTCTAGTCGTACAGTCGTCAACACACGTTGAATTATAAGTTTAAGGTTGTATCCATAATTATTTTTAAAAGATGCACTTTAAAATGGTTACTATGGGGTTGTCATATCTGAAAGGATAAAAACCCTTAAATAATAAAAGAAAAAAAAAAATACATATCACTTTTCTCAGAATTATGTATATATTACTGGCTGACCCGCGCCACTTTGTCCGCGTCTCTAAAAGGAATAAATCTGCCCCGTTTTGCAATATTTTTCATTGTTGCTTCGCTTTTATTAGTCGTAGCGTGATCTTATACAGCCTATGGCCTTATCTATACAAATAAATAAAATTGGAGTATCTGTTTGTAATATTAAAACAACCGCTTTTTAGTAAATGCACATGTATGTTTACACGGTACATATGCCAAAATAACATTTATTAAAAAAATTATCTGTCTGTCTGTTTGTGTCGGGTAATCTCTGGAACGGCTGGACCGATTTCGACTGGACTTTCACTGGCAGATACCTGATGACATAAGGAGTAACTTAGGCTACTTTTTTTAGACTAGCTTCGCCCCACGGCGTTGCCCTCGGTTATAACAACAAACGCGGGTAACACCGCGGGTCTCAGCTAGTATACCTCTATAAATGGACTATTAAACACTAAAATATTTTTTTAACTCGAAAAAAACAAATAAAGTACAGTTTTATAATATTACTAGCTGATACCACGACTTCATTCGCGTGGAATTTGAAAAGCGCTGCCTTAGTGGGTTCGATGCCCGGGCAAAATTTTGAAGGGTTTTTCTGAGAGGCAAAAAGCCGTAGTTATTCCTTATATAGACAGCTACCTGGTAGTGAAATATTATCGAAATCGGTGTAGCCGTTTAGAAGATTACCCGGAACAAACAGACAGGCAGACAAAAAAATTAAACTGGTTTTTAGGGGTGAGAGTATCGTGCAAATAACTGTGTGAGCATGAAAAACAACGTAATTTCGACATTACAAACAGACACTTCAATTTTATTTATTTGTATAGATTATAGATTAGAGTCGACATAGTATTTCTTAAGTATACAAAATGTCCCACTTATTTAAGTATACAAAGTACAGTAAATTTTGTCAGCTTTATAATTACTTATTACTTTGTTGATACGTGACAAGCCATATCAGTGAGTCAGTTGTAATATCTTTTATTGTTTATTGAAGTACATTTTATCTAGACCGGGGTAATAACAAAAGATATTTGATGAATCAATGATTTATATTTAGAAAAGTAATTGAAAAAATCCTGGAAAAGAGTTCTCCTTTAAGTTTTGTATTTTCAGCATTGATTGTATCTACACAGAATACATTAAAATCAAACCAAATATTCTGCTATTTAACTCGGGTTGATGCCATCTCGTGAAAATTCAATCCAACAAAATGACGACAAGTCAGGGCCATACTTTTCACCATTTCACTTAAGCCTTTTAAGTCAAATGTGGTGAAAAGTATGGACCTCTGAATAGGCAAAATGATCATGTCTAGTTGAGTGCTGCTCAGCTGTTGATGTTAGAAAGCTAAATTTATACATACTAATCCGGGTGAGAACTTTCATAGCGTGAGGCAGGATTAGCTGTCATGCCGTCGGTTTAATTCAGTGTATTTTCAATAGACGTGGACTTCATCACATCACGCTCAGACCTGCTTGAGATATTGCTTACAATATCCTTATCTATCCCTATAAGAAAAAAATAGGAACAGCAGTAGAATTGATTGCCTCGGCGGTGCAGTGGTAGTGTATGCGACTGCAGTGCTGAGGTCTCGAGTTCGATTCCAGGGTCGGACCAAATGTTTGTTTCGGAGTTTGGGTGTTATCTTTGTATAATACGTATGTATTTACAAAAAAAGTATAAAAGTATTCTGTCAGTCAATCTAGCTGTCATAGCACAAGCTCTGCTTGGTTTGAAACTAAATGGCGTTGTATTTTAGATGTCCCTAAATATTTATTTAATATTAATAAATTGAACTGTTTATTTGATGATACATCTGGTATTCATTATACCATGCACAAATAATTAAAATATTAATAGATCCTAAAAACGCATATACATATTGTCCAAAAGGAGCCATTGTAGACACACTTCGCAAATATGATCATGTTTCTGAATTTCGCAAAAAGCTTTAGTGGTTACCCATTCGGCTTCGCTGGAATGCACATATTCTTTCTCTTCTCTATAGTATTATATTTAATCCTTCTACTTCACAGTACCTCAAATTACTGTTTACGTTCTTGAATGACACACACTCCAAACTGTTGAGATCGTCAGAGAACCTAAAACTAAAAATGACGGAACATTCCGCAAAATTCCTTGACGGCTCCTTCTCTGTCCAAGCAGTTCGGTTGTGGAACACCCTACCTTTCGCAATCAGACGGGCACAATCACTTGCCTCCTTTAAAAAACAAGTGAAAGAGTACTACCTGGAAGACGGCAACGTCAATTAACTTCTACTAAGTCGACAAGGTCACATTTTTTCTTATAATATATGTATTTATAACTTATAAATCGTCGTATGTAATTACATGTATCTATGTACTATATTTTCACCCTAGTATGTTATACATTCACCTAAGGTCAACAAATAGATATTATGTGTAATTATCACTTTTTATAGTTATGTATATACTACTTTGATTTCTTCTTCTTATTCTTCTTTCCTAACACACCAGCAACTACCCAATACCTCCTCCTCTTCATGTTTTCTCTCCATACCACGGTTGCCTGTAAGAGATTGCCTCTGGGCAATAAGGCCGCCACTTGTACTGAACTAGTTTAAGGTAATTATGTATATTTATATCTGGTGTACAATAAAGTGATATATTATTGTTATGAAAACCCAGGCGCATTATTTTATATTTTAAATAATCGTAGTTTTTTGCTTTCATTTCAATCCAACCCCTAAATAAAATGAAATAGAGCTCAAAATACTATATTTTTTTAATGGTAATTATGAACAAAAACGAGTATTACTGTCTATCGATCCGGAAACATTGTTGCCCGTCAAATTTTTTGTGTCGTTATAACGTTATTACTACACTTTGTTATTATAATTATTTAAAACAGTGATCGGTGCACCTTTTATTTAATTCGTTTCCGCCATTCTAGTTTTAGCCAGTAATTTGCAACCTTGTAATTGAACGTTAAGAGTTGTAGTAGATCCATACTAACATTATTAATATGTGGCTACTCCCACATTAAAAGAAACAGAAACATACTACAATGCCATCTAACGAAGACACACCGAACTACAGAGTAACTCCTGAATGAGAATTGGTAATCCTGTATCGCGATATGAAGACTTCTCTTGCCGATTAGCATATGTACAACTTCGTAACATCAACTGTTGGGCCGCGGCCCGCCAGGCATGATCACCTAGCCTAGTCGGGGATCCTCCCTTTGCGTTGGAGGGACAGGACACCCGTTCCTGCACAGTGAGTTTGGTTGTTTTTTATGTTTTCATGCCTAAACTACTAAACCCATTTTAAAAATTCTTTCATCAATAAAAAGTTCACTAGGCTACCTTTTACATGTATATAAATACGCGGGCGGATTAAATTAAGAAAGTGTTCACACACGGCAGAAGAGAAACTTGCGAAAAAAAAATTTTCTATGCAAATAAACAAAATTGAAGTGTTTGTTTGTAATGTCAAAATAATAGGTTTTTTTCGTACTCACACGGTTATTTGCACGATACCTATGCCTAAAACCCAGTTTCAATTTTTTTGTCTGTCTGTCTGTCTGCCTGTTTGTTCCGGGTAATCTTAAAGGCCGATTTTGATAAAATTTTACTACCAGGTAGTTTTATATATAAGGAACGAATTCCATACGAACGAAGTCGCGGGTACCTACCAGCTGGCATTAAATAATAAAAATATTCAAACTGTTAAAATATTATATTAAAAACAATGTGTAATGTATTCTATCTCATTTCCTCGGAGACTGAATCCTATACATTTATGTGTTTGTTTCTTTATCGTGACGCATTTTCGTTTCATCGAGCTTCAAATCACAAGTTTCACTTCAGTACTTAATATTGCTACAGCTAGTACATAATATTGGGCTGAATTGCTAGGCTATTGTAATTGTATTGCTAGGCTATTCAGCATTTATGGTTACACGTTAGTGTCGTAATATAAGATTAACCCAGCTGATTAAAAATCCTTGGATAGATAAAGGGGATTTCGTCAGTATGTTTGCAACGGAATTAAGCGAAATCTAAAACTGTTTCCTGGCTTTGAAAGTTAAAATGAAAAATCTTTTTGATGTTTCACAGATGACCAGACTACTGGCACCAGATACAGGGTCAACCCTGTGTCATAAATAGGTATTTGAATTTTGTTTTTCACAAAACCTTGTTTTACGTTAAATAAAATTAACGTAAAAAATATGTAATTTGACCATTCGTGGAATGAAATCTTTATTTTTATTAAAACAATACATCGTTTTTGTCATATTTTTTTCTTATAAAATGTTTTTGTAATAAATAATATAATAAAACATGTTTTTACACAATAGTACGATTCCCGTGCTATGAATTTTTCATAAAAAAGTCCCAAAATTTTTGTATGAATACTTAAAGTGGATAAATCAAAATCTTTAAGTAAAGAACAACTTGAAGGTACAATTTAAAGGGCTAAGTTAATAAGAGTATTAGTTTAAATTCAGAGAGCAATGTTTTTTTTTTTATTTAACGCAAAATTAGTTAGTTAGTTAATATTAGTCCTAGTCGCTTCAATCACAGGACAAAACTAACGGGGAATACGCCAGGATTAACAGCAGTGGCTCACTGCTGTTAATCACAGCAGTGAGCCACGAACTCACCGAGTGGTGACACTCGGAGAGTCCCAAGATAATAAAATTGTCTTAGAACCCGCAACGAAATTAATAAGACGTGAATTGGAGGAGTTGAAAATATTATAAATCCTATTCTCTTCTTAACAAAGCGGGAGACAATAATGAAAACAAAAATAGGCATACAACATTGTGGCTTCTAAGTGCGCTATATTTGATTCCTTTAATAATAATATGTATGGCAGAATAGTCTAAACGCACGGCAATTCACCCCAGTCACCCCAGTTGACATAAGATCCTAATAGTATCATCCTATACGCTCTATATATGGATCATTTGAGATGTCCTTGTATTCGTCTTAGTTGTGAGATTGATACTTTGTGTATTAAAAATTATAAAAAATTAAAAACGCTGGTTTGTGAATTTTAAGTATTATTTTTCGCTCATTTCGGTATTTTTGATTTTCTCAATAATTAGCTTGTTAAATTTGAAATTTAAAAACATACACTGATATGCATAGGTGGTAAAACGTTTTCGAAATGACCGTCGTGATCGATGTAAGGTTCATTCGTTTTATTTAGCATTTTTACAATGCGTACCTAATATATGTGCATTATTAATTATTATTAACGGTACAGTGTTAATGAAAACGCATCGAGTTAACATACCATTATTACATGAGTAAACAGTAATAGAAAACATAATTTAAATACGACGATTGACTAAAAGTTGTATTGTTGTTTATACAAACCCCTTTTTTCACTCTACAGATGCGAACCCACTGTAAGTTTATTTGGCGTCGTAACAAGAATACTAGTAGAGTAACCCCGTTTCTAGTATTCTTAAAAAATATTTACGTACACCAAAATCAAGTTACACTATCCTGACGTCCGACATTTCATTTAAAACCTTGACAACCTTGAAAAGATTTTCAAAAATCGTTTTATGGGAATTACAAGGAAAGAGACGTACGGTGTATAACAATGTTATGTAAGGTTTCAGTAATATCTGTGCCATATAGATAATGAACCGACCTATTCTTAGCTTTCGAAAGATGCTAATTGACACCGTTCTATTATTACTAATTAACTATTGCGTGGAACTACACCTACATAATGGTTGTTACTTCACATCATCACACATAAACAGCCTATGACAGTCCACTGCTGGACATAGGCCTCTCCTCTGATCCTTCTTAATCCGCCGCCACACGTCAATTGGTACTTCAACTGAAAAAATTCCTATATCTGACGTCCTTTTTCTTGCTATCAGATTCACCGATTCACACTCAATTGCGGCCTTAGCTATTGCGAGGCCTTGGGGCCTAATACAGTGTTATAGGCCGTTAATGTGAAATGTTTATAATATGAAATCACAAAATGCACTTACAACGGAACCCTATATTGGACCCCTAGTTCGACACGCACTTGGCCAGTTTTTTTATGGTGTATAGATGTAAACGAGCAGACTTGTCACTTTATGGTAAGTGAAAACCAACATCCTGCAACTTGAGATTCACAAGTGAGTTGCTACCCCCCCCCCCCTCTCCATAATCAGAGGAAGGAGACTCTAGCAACTCGGTGAAAGCAACGAAAGAATTCTTTTACACCGGTTTTCTGTGAGGCCGTGGTACCCCGCAATTAATTAACATCAGAATAAACTTATTCTTACATAACCATATATTTTGTAGGTAATTTAACTTCGAATTATCCTTGGACACGTGTATAATCCCACGTCTATCGGATCCACATCGGATAGACATAAATAGAACTGAATCACTTGAGCCTATTACAATGTAAGATATATTTACTCAAAAATAATTTATTGTTTACTAGCTTTTGCTCTCGGCTCTGCCCACGTGTATATTGAGTATTGCGGTAAAAAGTATCCTATGATAATGTAGCTTTCCATTGGTCAAAGAATTTTCAAAATCGGTTTAGTGGTTAGCGTAGTGGTTTAAGCGGTCGCCACGCCGCTTCCTACTACGCCGAGTGTTGTGGGTTCAAAACCCCACATGGGACGACAATTTGTGTGATCCTCAAGTTGTTGTTCTGAGTCTGGGTGTTCTTTGTGTCCGTTTCAAGTATGTTTGTAAAGTCCCCCGCTACACAGGATATATTCCTAATGCAGGAGTAGTCTTTAAAAAAAAAAACAAAAGAAGTGGAGAAGTTTAGAATATTTTTTATGGTCCGTTACATAATATTACTTATATTAGTATGGACTATCGTTTAACGTTCTATAATTTTACTCTCTCTCTCAAAAAGTCTATAAATCAGATGAGAAAATTGGGAGTTCAATGTGAAGCTCTAACTCTGTACGATCCCACCCAATGCTGGGATGGGGGGGCACTCAAAGGGCGAGAACTCATTTAGTTCTTCATTATTATCATCAACGGCTTATAACAGGCCACTGCTGGACATAGGCATTTGTAACAATGTTTTGGCCTACTGTACAACGCTGGCCAGAGGATTTGGTATAGGGTTTGTTTCAAGTTTTGTTTCTCTATGCAGTGCTGTTTTCCTGTTTGCTTCCTTAGTCACACCCACGGGATGAATAGGGGTGGTGACACTACGTATTCCTAATCCGTCAAATCGCGGATAACGCATTTGGTTAATTCTAGAGGAATTGATGTGTTGTGGGCAGGATAATTTGTAGTTTGTTTATGGTGTATGTATTTGGAAGTAGATGGGTGTGATTGACGGCGGTCTAGTTGCCGTATTGCGGGCTGTGCCTGGTTTGGGATCGGACGGTCGTTTGTGGAATGTGTAAGGTTGTTTTTATTGTTAACAAATATTATTACAAATAGGTACTATACATATTTTTAACAACGAACGGCTACACTATTGTATTAGGTACATAACCTGTTCTCCTTCTGCGAGCAAGTTATGCTCGCGAAGGAGACGGCGGAGCGGGACCGGGAGAGGTTTAGAACTCTCCCGGCCCGCCAGGCCCGGGCACGGGCCAGGCAGCGCAGGCGACTCAGGCGCCGGAGGTCGCAGAACGACCTCCGTCCTCCATAAGCGCAGGCCTGGGGGTGACAGGTGAGGCCATCTGTCACCCTAGCAGAAGCAGGCCGGGGTGGCGGCGAGCGCGTTGCGAAGCGCGCTCGCTTCCAGCACAGGGAACATGGGGTTCCCACACGGGGCGGGGGTCGTCTACTCGTCTGTAGATGACCCGAGGTATGTCGGGGCACCAGGGACTTCCTTTCTAGGGTATACCTGGTTCCCCGGCTATTAGTACCCGGCGAAGGCGCGCGGTTTTAGTCGGTTCGAGTCGTTTCCACTTATTAGTATTTGATTACACGTAATAGAAGCAACTAAAACCATTAACTTATTCCACCTATAAATAAAAAATACTTGCCCTAACTGACTTATCTTCAGTTCATCAAGGCAGAGTCTAAACCGCTGGGGCTACAAACGTGAAATTTTGGCAGCTGATGATTTTTATGTCGTAAGCACCACCGAACAAAGGATTTTTAAAAATTTCACTTCTAAGGGGGTAAAAGAAAGGGGTATGGAAGTTTGTTATTTTCAAATTTAGAAACACAAAATAATTAAGAAGTAACAGTCACCTGTGTATAAGGTTACTCCAAAAAAATAACGATCAAGGACCGAATTATTACCGTGTGGTGAATTGCAGCGTAAATTCAACCCACTAAAGAAAATGAGAACACAAAACAAATGTAACAATGAACTCAATAGACTCTGATTGACACGTAGGCGCAATATCGTGATACTGTTCATGAACACTCATTCTTACCGAATGTTTTAAAATTACATGCAATAAAATGAATAGAACCGTAGTAACATCTACTTATATACCAAATTTAGTTTCGCGACATCTAGTGATGATAAACCGAACTACGTAGAAGAGAATAATTCTGAATCGTGCAATGAAAATGATCCTTAACAACATTTCACTTCTTATCTAATCCATACTTATTTTATATTTTGATTTAGGCTTAGGCGTAATAAATAAACAAACTCACTTTCACATATACGAGTATTATCTTCTTCCATACAAATAAATTAAATTGAAGTGTCTGTTTGTAATGTCAAAATAATAGGTTTTTTTCATGTTATTTGCACGATACCTATGCCTAAAAATCTGTTTTGTTTTGTCTCTCTGTCAGTCGGTCTTTTTGTTCGGGTAATCTTCTAAACGGCTTGACCGATTTTGATAATATCTTACTACCAGATAACTGTCTATTTAAGGAGTAACTTAGGCTATTTTGCCGCTCAGAAAAACCCTTTAAAATTTTGTCCGATCCGGGAATCGAATCCACTAAGGCAGCGCTCTGCAAATAATCTTATGATATAGAACATAATATATCATTAATTATTTCATGGCTTTTATAAATGAACCAGTCAATTCCTTGACTCGACTGAAGTTTATAATTTTTATAACGATCGTACAGATCATAAAATCATTCGTCCAACCTTGGACGAACGGATCTTATAATCATAATGATCATCATCATCATGATTATAAGATAAGATTTATATATTTTAATTGATATCTTAAGGATTGATTTAATGATATAACATTTTAAAACCTGGACGCAAAAATAATGATACGTCGTTTACATAATACCTCAGCGCAAAAAATATGATATGGAGTTTTAATACCGGGTCGCAAAAATAATGACACGTCGTTTTAATAATACCTCAGCGCAAAAATAATGATATGGAGTTTTAATACCGGGGCGCAAAAATAATGATAAGGCGCGTTCATTATTAAATTGCACACAGTAGTTTTTTAATTTAATGTGATGAAATAGTCCAGTTTATACATTTAGTCACTATTTAATTAAGCATGTCGATGTTTCACTATAAACACACTGGCTGTACCACACAGTTTTTATTGTTATTATTATTATTTTTAAAAGATAACTCCCGCACTAGGAATATATCCTGTGTCGCGGGGGACTTTACAAACGTACATGAAAACGGACACAAAAAACACCCAGACTCAGAACAACAATTTGTAGATCACACAAATTGTTGTCCCAACAAGTCAACAGTATCTAATGTAACACGCTTTAATCAATAAAAAATATTATTATTATACAGTATCAGTACCAGTACTACTAACTACTAAATAGTCATAGTACAACTACAAAAAAAAACTTTTCTTTCTCTCTTTCTCTCATAGCCAAGAAGTTTTACTCGTGTGGTCTAAAGCACACTTTTTTTTTTTTCAATGTGTAAAACTGCCTTTGGTTTAAAAAGGAGAAAATTCAAGTCAGAAGTGTACCTACTGGTTTTCCATATAGATAAATAAATCAATTCAGATTTAACCGATATTTTTTTATCAAGTTGAAGCATTAAACATGTTAATATCTAACTTCTACACTCCTATTCTATTTACTCATAAAATAAAATATATATATTTAATAAATTTTAATAAATTGGAAAATTAAATAAAATTAGGTTAGAATATTTATAACATTAACACTATCTACATACAGTGCCTGTTGTCAATAGTAAAAAGCACACCACGCTTTTTTTCAAATTTATTAAAATTTCTTTTCTATTTTTTAATTTGGTTTTCTATAAAAAGCGTGTTTTTTAGTTCTTTAAAACTTTTTTTTATATTTTTTAAATTAGTGTATTGTCATCGGTCCTCGATATATCTACAAAGTTTGAACGAATTCTGTCAGTCAAAATCACGCCCAAAGGAGTCGGTTACAAACATACAAACAAACATACAAACATATGTACAAGTGAAGCTTATTAGCTAATAATTATTATAATAATTATTAATAATAAGCGTAATAATTATTATTACGCTTTATTATTTTTATTTATTTATTAATAATAATAAATAAATAAAAATAATAAAGC
The DNA here is from genome assembly GCA_902825455.1 of Arctia plantaginis. Taxonomy (NCBI): domain Eukaryota; kingdom Metazoa; phylum Arthropoda; class Insecta; order Lepidoptera; family Erebidae; genus Arctia; species Arctia plantaginis. Next base: position 198,932 of record CADEBD010000048.1, on the reverse strand, counting down.
GTGTAAAAATAGGTCCAGGAATTAAACGTGAAAACATATTTTATCTAATTTTGATATATATATGCAATTAACTCAGAGCACTATATGGACGACTATAAAAATTGTTATAGCCTGCCGTTAATCAGGCTAATGCCAGTATAAAAATACTGACAAAAATAAAACGTCCAGCCACTGTCTCGATTAAAATTATTTATCTAAGAGTTGTTTAATTTAATTTTATTAATAGTTTAAAACAACGAATATTTACGAGCCTGCATTTGATTAAAATATTAAAGTCTTTTATAATTCGATAAAGTATAAAATTCCCTTTTTTTATTTTATTGTTTACCAGCGATTCGCCACGGCTTCGCACGGGTGCAATGTACTACTAATGTTGTGTCAGTGTAAAGTAATTAATTATACTATTTTTTGGTAACTACAAGACATCTTAACTACAGGACTACTACGATACTACAGGACATATTTATATGATATTCATAGGCCCGCCCCGTGTGCCGTGCCAATCCAAAAGACAGTGTTTTGCCTAAACAACGCCCAATCAGTTTACGTCTATTTAGTACCCCTGATCAACACTTTTGTTATTCTAAAGTGTATTTTAGAAGCGACTATAATCTAAAAAAATACTGTATTGTATTGAAATTAAGGGTTTAAACATGGTAAAAAAAAATCGGTTGTCTGTAAAGTCGGTTTACTGACGATAGTTGAACGTGACAACGTCATAAGAAAATACTAATCGAATGGTTGCATTTTTCAAAAGAAAATTCACTCAAGTAGGAGAGAGACAGATGTCGAACGCTGCCGATTGTGCCTCTTTGTCGCTCGTTCCGCGCTCTCGCTTGCACTTCAAGCCTTAAATGGAACGCCTCAGAGCGAGGTAACGCCGCATGAGTCATGTTTTTTCGTACGTGCAGCCGGCTCCATCGAATTATAAGACGTTGTCACGTCAAAAACTGTAACAAAGCTTTCAAAGTCAAAAGTTACGGTGTATTGGCCAATACACTGTAACAACAACACACAGCAGCCCGCTCCTGCCCAACGTATCTAACGTATTTAATTAAATAAGGAGTAATAATGTATTGTTTAAAATAGCTTCGTAAATAACGCATTATTTTTTTGTAAAATTTAAAAGATAAAAATCGTTATTGTGGGTGGTTATTCTTAGAAGATAGACATATACCATCGCAGAATTGTTTGTAGATCTTATTGATATATACCTACAACTCCGTAGTACATTATTTTGTTCTATCTCGCCAGCACTTGTAGTGTAAGAGCACAAAAACATGTTTTTTACGACAAATCTTTGATATTCTCGGATTTCTCTACTATAACATTATACACATTATTTAGTTTATTAATAATAATAGTAGTACGTGTGGTGACGGATTAAGAAAACAGCTTGGCACTACCCCCATTCATCCCGTGGGTGTCGTAAGAGCCGACTAAGGGAGCAAACTAGGCAGGAAAAGAGCACTGCAAAGAGAAGGAAAACTTGACACAAACCCTATACCAACCCGTCTGGCCAGCGTGGTATAGTAGGCCAAAACCTCCTTTCTAAGGAGGCCTATGTCCAGCAGTGGACTGTTAAAGTAGTAACACATAATACATACACATTCAATAAAACAGTTTTTTTAAAGTCTACATAAAAATACACCCAGACACAGAACGAATGATCGTGATCCAAGTGTCGTCCCATGTGTGGGGATCGGAAGCGTAGTGTTGTGGGTCCGATCTCCCCCGGTCCGATGGACCGCTTAAACAACTCCGTGCAATCGATTTGCAGTTTATGATCTTGCAAATTAATGTAATTAATGTAATGTAAATTAATGTTAACTATATGGCATATATTTAAGATGTCAAAGTTACAGCTACAGTCCCTAGGGCATTCCCACGTTCCCTTATCGTTCGCCCACATCACATAAACAATATGATATTATTTTTACACGACACCTTTTATTTTAATTTAACACTAAACCGTACCGTTAGACACTTTAAGTAGGGTGCGTATCATTTGTGACTTATAATTTGCTTTATTAATTAAATAGGCGAATACAATAAAAATAGACAACATAAAATTGTACGGCTTGTTTCTACGTCGAATTATAGCTGGGAAAATTTTGACGGGCCTGTTGGTCTAGTGGTTAGTGACCCTGACTGCTAAGCCGGAGGTGGTGGGGTCGATTTCCACCCAAGACAAATATTTGTGTGATGAGCACGATCATTTGTTCTGTGTCTGGGTGTAATTTATCTATAATATGTATGTATTTAGAAATATATAAGTATACTAGCGGACCCGACAGACGTTGTCCTGTCAAATTTGACACTGCGATGGTAGCGCCGTCTGTCGGATCCAATGTAAAACATTCCAAAATCAACAACTACTAATAAATTAAAAATTAATTAAAAAAACATTGTCCAGCGGACAAAATTGTGAATCTAAACCATTCCCAGATCCCCTTGAACACACACAAAAAATTTCATCAAAATCGGTCCATTCGTTTGAGAGAAGTTCAGTGACATACACACTCACAGAAGAATTATATATATAAAGATTTATCAGCAGTCTGGTTACCATAGTAGAGGCTCTGCCTAGTTTGGGATCAGACGGCCGTGTGTGAGATGTGTAAAGTTATTATTATTATTATCTTTATTTCATTCTTTATATATATAAATTAATTTTTTATATATATTTATATACAAAAACAAAAAAATATATATTTAAAAATATAAAAAATAGTATCCCATCGGTATCGGGTGCAGGGACCAAGATATCGGTGGTTAGGACTCCAGAATCAGAAACTTCCTCGCAATACGTTCCGTATTGAGGAGAGCTGCTTTCTGCATCAGACCCTTAATCCAACTGCCTAACGCGAGCCTCTGAAGATGTTGGTCGAGGCTCTTAGCAACTAATCCATGGGCCGATATGACTATCGGTACAATGATTGCCGAATCAACAATCAATTATTATTATTATTATATATTAAGTAATATAGACAACCTGAGCAAAGATCATTAGTGTGTGTTTTCCTGCATCGGATAAAGTATAAATATTTAGATTCAAAATGCTCTATAATAATCATTATTAACTATTAAGTGAAATACAAAAGTTTTAAATCGCACTCAGACGAATAGTGTTATATTATGTATCAGCTGGTACCCGCGACTTCGTTCTTGTGGAATTTAAAAAGCGCTGCCTTAGGGTTCGAATTCCCGAACTGGTCAAAATTTTATAGGGTTTTTTCTGAAAGGAAAAATGCCCAGTAACTTTTATTTTTGGTCCACAAATTGGATGTGACAACATATATACAAGAAATTTTACAAAAATGTTATGTGCCCACCTCAGGTTATTGAGTGGTCATGTTTAAGTGATGGAATACAATATTATTAAAAGAATAATAAATAAGAATAAAAATTTAAATAAAATACTGACAATATGCTACCAAACATGGAATAATAAAAAAGTTTGAAACAGAGAAGAACTTCTTATATAGACAGCAGTAAAATATTATCAAAATCGGGCCAGCCGTTTAGAAGGTTACCCGGAACAAACAGATAGACAGACAAAAAACAATTAAACTGATTTTTAAGCATAGGTATAAATAATAGGTGCAAATAACCGTGTGAGCATGAAAAAATCCTATTATTTTGACATTACAAGCAGACACTGAAATTTTATTTATTTGTATGTGTCTACTTTTAATCTACATTCATAATATCTACATTCATAATATATACAAAATGTTTGCTAAGTCAGAACTTATCCTTAATTCACATAAACGTTCTTGACAGCATAGGTCGAAGGTTAAGCTTCGCATAATGTATGAAGGTCACAGATTTGATTCCCGACGGGGAGTTTTATGACATTGTGTCTGGTGAGCTCTCTACAGGATATTAGTGAATAAACCTAAAATGACTTGCAAAATATTTATGATATAAAAAAGGTCATTTTTGTCTAATTAAAAAAAAACATTTGATACGAAGTTAATCTCATGACCAGCACTGGACCGACCATTCAAAATGTCAGAACAAGTTGCAAGCATTTTCATAGGTACCATAACTTTTTCCGTGTAGTGACGGATTTAGAATACGGAATGTCACTACCCCAATTCACCCCGTGGGTGTCGTAAGAATCGACTAAGGGCGCAAACAACGCAGGACACCAGCACTGCAAAAAGAAGGAAAACTAGACATAAACCCTATACCAACCCGTCTATCCTGCGTGGTATAGTAGGCTAAAGGAGAGGCCTATGTCCAGCATTAAAGGCCGTTGATGATGATGCGATAACTTTAATTTCGTGTTGTGGCCTTTTTGTTATTGAGGCCATTGTGAGCTATTTCTTCGCTCAATAAGCATTTCCAGTATTTGACAGTAACATATACATATAGTTACCTACCTTTTATATTCCTACATACATAATCTTCATTAATATTTAATGCATATCTTGTGTGCTTCGTTCTTCCTGTTTATTTTAGCTAAGATTTATACAATTTCGCTTACCTTCTCAGTCTTAATCTCTTTAGTTCAGGTACCTCCGAACATAAATTTGCCATGTGATATGTATCTCCTTCCGTGTGGTGACGGATTAAGAATACGGAGTGTCACCACCCCTATCCATGGGTATCGTAAAAGACGACTAGCAAACTACTCAGGACAACAGCACTGCAAAGAAAAGGAAAACTTGAAACAAATCCTATACCAACCCGTCTGGCCAGCGTGGTATAGTAGACCAAAACCTCCTTTCTAAGGAGAGGCCTATGCCCAACAGTGGACTGTTAAAGGCTGTTGATGATGATGATGATAATGAAACTCAACACGCGGCATAGTCCAGTTTTTGTAAATCATCAGTTCGAAAATTCTTTATATTGAAAAATAAATATTATAGTTAATATTTTAGCTACGTTAGTTCCCTGCTAACCGAATTTACTTGAAAAAAAAATCATAGTTATAATCAAATAAGTTCTTCTTTAGGCGGTATGCACTTTAAAACTGCGTTTAGACTAAACATTTCGATCTTTTTTCAGATTTCTAACACCTACGGCTAAAGTAAAGTTTTCCAAATGGTAGCATTCAGCAAAGATGTGTTCGACACCATATGCAGAGACAAAACATGCGATTCGCTGGTACATCCCTGGACAAAAGGATGCTTTAAAGCAGCTCTAATGATCTACGCTTCTTCCATTGTTGGCAGTGCCAAGTTCTATTCTCTAGTTTATCTCGTGAGTAATTAGATTATATTTTATTTCGATAACCTAGGATTTTGAGCTTCGTTAATCGTTAATAGGTTCGTTAATAGGTTCTAAGTTTGATATATATTGACGGCTATTTAGTGCCCGATACGGTTCTCCAAAACAAGAATTAATATACTTCTGCTTGTCTTTTAATTAACAAAAAATATTTAATACAATTAAACGAACTTTACGAAAAAAATATATTTTTTAACTGCTTCTCCTGCTTTAGGAATATATCCTGTCTCGTGGGGGACTTTACATACATACATGAAACGGACACAAATATATTACAGACGAAGGCATAAGAACTTTTAAATTTAAAATTTTTCTTAGGTCTATTGAATTCGTTTTGGGGAGTGTCAAGGAACCACTTGTATGAATATTGTTGGTTTCCTTGTGCATTTAAGGGGTGAGCAGATACGTCTCAAACACTTCTTTTTGATTATTATAATGTATTCTACTCAAGCCGTTATAGGATGCCGTGAGAATTAAACATGAGAAAATTGGACCCATACTTAGGGAGAAAGTTAGGTAAGAAGGGAAGACAATGTAGGTAGATGGACATTGGAAAATAAGCAATAGTCCTCTAAAAACAACATATTCAGTAGAATCATCATTAGCCCATCGCAGTCCACTGTTGGACATAGGCCTCTTCCATTGCACGCCACTTAGATCGATTTTGGTTTTGATCGGTTTTTTGATCGATTCAGTAGAATAAATGGGGATATTTTATATTACATTTTTTTTTCTCAATGTCCCATAGAATCTAGTATAAGTTGCGTAAGCGTTGCATCCATTATTTAGAGAGAGAGAGAGAGAGAAAGATATTATTGTTATGCAAGATTTTGTTTTATTGTAGACAGCTTTGAAGTCAGTTTTAACATTTTAAGTTAAGTTATCTAACGATTTCAGAAAGAAACATAAATAAATTAGATACTTGAAATATTTTTTGTTTCTAACATGCAGTAATATAACTCATCTATAAAAATAATATTTCAGGCTCAAATTTTAATGCGAGGTAAAAAAATGGCCAAAAAGGAAGAATGGATAAAAATGGGCCGATTCTACGTGAGGTCCACTTTGTTAGGACTGCTTGTCTCTGCGGTTGGGCTCCAGCTTATTTGTTTAATTAGGTAAGGTAGGTGAAAACGTATGTATAAAGCTAGATATGAAAACTTTCATTTAGTACTAAATGCTCTGAATATATTCGCAATGAGAAATAATATGCGTGTTAAAATTTAAAAGTAATATAAAATCTACTAAAACAAGTATTCAGTATTAAGCTGATCTGTCATGGTACAAATAATCTATAAAAAAGATAATTTAAGTTCTAAACTGGTCCTGCAATAAACCAGAGCATTCAAAATTTTTTTATTTAAAATATTTTAGGAAATACTGAAGAAGGTTTTTAATCCAGATCTTAATATTATTATTACGTTTTTCAGGAAATTAATTGGCAAATTCACTTACCATTCATGTGTGTTGATACCATATACTTTGAGTGGCATCTTCATATATTTAGAACCACCTGCCAGAAGAGGATTGGTTATTAATCTCTTTTGTAATTTGGTAAGGAATTAAGAAATAGGGTCAATCTAGAAATGGATGTTCGAAAAGTCTAAAAGATTCTACGATCTATTGGTTTTTTTCTTTGAACATCCTTTTCTAGACTTCACAAAAGCTGAAAATAACATTAGTGAGGTACTAATGTTGTCAATTCTTATACTTTTTGCTTTTGTAGTTTATAGATCTTTAGTTTACATTGGAATATATTTTAGGAATTCAAGCTGATTCCTGGCCTATTCAAATGTGATATCCTAGTTCTATTAAATGAAACTTAAGTATTTCTACTTTTTTTATTAACTATTTATATTAAACTACCACCACAATTCACCAGTATTCTTTAAACTAAAAATTATGTTTAAATTACATCTTACTAGAGATAAAAAAAGAACTACTACAAAACTATCAATGTTACCGCATTACTAAAAAAATAGCTTTCAATGTAATTTATAAATCGAATATTTTCTTTTCAAGTTAATCGAATATTTCCTAAGAAGTCTTCAGAGAGCCGGTTACCTATCCATAACTAAATCGAAACAAACACTCATGTTTATGGTAGGCAGCTCCCTACTGTTCTACTTAATGCGCTTGGAGGGGGATAAAGAAGTAAAAACTCCTTTGTTCTGGTAAGTTGAGTTGCTATTTTATTTTTTTGGTACAATATGATATATGGGTATATAAACTTAAACTGAAATATCTTTATTTCATAAAAAAATAAATTTGAAAGTGTCTCTTATGTAGAGTCTAAAGTCATAGATCGACACACACAATAGCAACAATCTCTGTTTTGTCAAATATTTAGCAAACTAAATATATACCTATCGAAAATCTCTTGAAAAAAAAATTGCTATGAATAGTAATATTGTTACTTAGCGCTCAGTAGCTCTTCAACCTATCATTATTCCTTACCTCAATTTACCATCCTTTTATGTTTTGCCTGAAAATTATTATATTACTAAGAAGGGAAGGTGCGGTCATTAAAGAGAGGAGTCCAAAAGTTTTGCAAACGCACTTCTCAAATAAAACAGCGAGAATGCCAGGAATTTTATATTGACTGGTTGCATTTTCTGTTTTTTGTTCATAGAAATGTTGAAATGATTTTAAAACTATGAACAGGGAAAGGAAATACTAATAACAAATGAACAATTAAATAACATTGTCTTCATCATCGTCATCTTCCGTAGGAGATGCTAATTAATAAATAAATAAATAAACATTCGACACAAGATTGCAGTAAATTTTGTCAACTCTGTCAATCCGTTCATCCGTTTGAATCCCAAGTCAGCAGACTTTGACATTAGAAAAAGTAATTTTTGGGTTGATCAGCCTTTCAGAACCATGACATATTTTTTTCATTTTTTGTATTTATTAATCAACTTTTTACACTAGTTATCTTAATACTAAACTCGCCAAACTTTGACGTTTGATGGCGAGATGCGCCTTTTTTATACAGATAACACTAAATTAATATTACGTCCTTCCAAAATTTTACAATATTATATTCTTAAATAATAATTATATATAACATTAACATTATTGCGGACCTATCCCTTGCTGAGTGGGTTCGACGGTCCCCTGGTCATCGAGAAGTAAATCCCTCAATTTAGCACATCTTTGTTTATCTTAGTATTTTTTCTTAATAAGCTAATTTTATAAAAAAATTTAGGTACTAAAAACTTAGACGTTCGTTCTCCGTAATAGTTGGACACCTTCGGTTTAACCAACATATTCTCTCTAAGACTCAATTGGCGTATTCTAAATATCGCACAATATAGTTTTGTCTCCAATGTTCAGGCCACGCCTAACAAACTACAGTTGGCAATGACACCGTGCGATCTTAGTGTGCAATTAGGGAATCAGGCGCATCTAACTAGTTTTATGTAATAAATGTAGGTAAATCGTACCGACAACAGTCGATGTATTTTTTTGCTGTACGTGAAAGGTCTATGGAATGTGACTGCATAGACATTCAATGCCGTTGTAACAATTTGAATTTAAATATACATACGTATGCGAAAAAAAACTTGCATAATATATTTCATTCACACACAGAAATGCAAACTTTAATGACTTAAAATACTTTGTATTGAAAATAAGGTTAATATTGTATACTGTATCGGTGTAATGAGCAATGATTGAAATAAAATTATGTCCGTGTGGTGACGGAATTAAAATTAGATTGTAGGTAACATTCCCTCTTTTTTTATTCTAGTATATTAATCCTTGAGATCATTACCAAAAATATGTTTTAAAGTATGCATGATATACACTAAATTATCATTTCCTTGCTTGTATTTACAAAGATGTGACGTCATGTAGTGTGATAAGCGCGTGTACAATACTTAAATTAAACCTTATAAGCTTAGTTTTATCTTTTGTGTAGTTCATTGGTCGACCTATTTAATCTGTTTGTTTGCTATTTATTTCTAATCATTGTTTGTTCACACATGGAATGGATGAGTTTACCTGGATGACTTGATAAGAGATAAAGTTAAAAGGTCTAAACATCATTTTATCAAGAGATTGGTTTTTTCGATTCAGGTATTGTAATAATTATAAGTATTGAAGATTTGTTGGGCACTGTGAAAGGTCTCAATACTCAGTAAATATATTAGCAACACCCACGCGACTATTGCTATAACCTGTCAAATTCACCAAATAGCAATAGCCGTGATGGTGTGCGTACGACTTTCTTACTTTTTTTTAATCAACCTACTAATGCCCGCTATTTCTAAACGTCTATTAGATTTTTTTTATCAAATGTTGAATTTTTTATCATCTGTTATAGTTTACCACCATGATTAACACAATTAAAAAACAAATTTTGATGTGAAATTGATTGATTGTGATTTGACTTATGTAATTTCGTTCTTCTTCCTAATTGTTCAACTAATGACATTACAATTTCAGGTTCTTCTCGCCAGAAAAAGTGAGAAAAAAGTCTGATGAAAGTCCAAATGTATGTCCACACAACGGAGAGTGTAAAAAACACATATTGAAGGTAATAATTATCATAATGTTCATAGCTCACTATAATAAAGTATCCGCTTAATATAATACCGTAATTGCAACAACGTACCAACTCTAGTTGATATTAATAAATATTAAATGGATAATGGCCGACCGTCTTATGTGCGAAATTAAGTAAATTTCAATCAAAATTTGGCTTACTTAAGTAAACTATCAATACTGTGAAAGTGCCTAACGTTTAACTACTAAATTCCTTGCCGCTGTATAAGTGTGCTATGTTGTTACTATCATTATTCTTTTAGTTGTTTTAAACACGATATATACACATTTAAATGGTCTAAATTTTGAATATGTTATTACCATTTTATCACACTGATGGCTTCGCTTAAAGAGTAACCTATCACTCAGATGGTTTCTTGAAATAAAAGCTGACCTTTTGTTCTTGACTTTGAAAATATTGATGCAATAAAATTAGGAATAGATACTTTAAAATAAGTATGAGAGAATTGAAATTTGATCCGCAATCCGATGTATGACTACCGTCGAAAAAATTGCATGTGGTGTAAATAGTATGTACGAATCCGATGCAGCTAATGCTATAGCACAAGTTAGAATGATCTTCTAATGAAATGCCTGAAATGCATACTATATAATATATACAATAAATGAATACATAAACATAATGTTAGCATACAAAAAATATATGTCGGAAAATGAATGATTTATCATTTATTCTGCTGGCAATATTACTTTGTTGCTGCAGCTTATAGTGTCTATAGTGAATTTGCCTATGTCATAACTAATATCCGTCAGTGGTACTTACGTTATGGGGAACATCTTTTGTGTCCCATTGTCGCCAAGACGTCATCTGCACCGAGTGAGCGCACGATTGATGATAAATCAAGATGGCGAACAAAAATATCCAGCTTGTGGATTTAACTCCTTTTGAATCTGCTACATATAGGTATACTTAATTCTTTTTAAACTTTAATTTAATACTTTAACCCTTAATATCAAACGGGTTAAGAAAAATGAATTTATATAAGCTCCGTTAATTACTTGGCATAAAAAATGTGCTGTTGTGTTGTTTTTCCACTAAATCGTACAAAATCCCTGACCCATCACACCGCCTTCCCCCAAACATTTTTCACAAACATTCGTTAACTTAAATTTACTGTTTTCCTCTTTCAGGGCGCCTCTGCATACTTTGGAATTGGCCTTGGCATTTCCTTGGCGAAGCTCATATTACCACAGATCCGAACTCCTCTGAAGGCTATTTCTACAATAAGAGGAAAACACTTAACACTAGCTTTGTTCTTTAGTAGTTATATCGGTATTTACAGAGTACGATTAATTTAGTCTGTCTTGTATCATTGCTACTTGTTGATATGCATAAATGTTTAAACACCATTTTCTTACGTTAATTTAAATCAAAATATTACTTCTTTCATTTATGCTTGTAACTAAATTGCATTCATAGATCCTCAACAGCCTGTAGTCCACTGCTGGACATAGGCCTCTCCTTAGAAAGGAGGTTTTGGCCCACTATACCAGGGTGGCCAGACAGGTTGGTGTAGGGTTTGTTTCAAGTTTTCCTTCTCTTTGCAGTGCTGATGTCTTGCGTGGTTTGCTCCCTAAGTCGGCTCTTACGATACCCAAGGGATGAATAGGGGTGGTAACATTTCGTATTCCTAATCCGTCACCACACGGATAACACGCAATTCATAAATCATTATTTGCTTATTCAGAAAAAAAAAAAAACCATTTGATTGTCAAACCTATTCTGTGATATTTACACATCTCTGTATAGACCTAAACTAAGCAGAGGATGTTTTATGGAGACTAGAATACCGAACTATTTATCTATATTTAGTTATTTACTATGTATGTATACATATAATAATATATTCTATATATTCTCGAGCGTCGAGCGGCAATCATACCGTTGTGACAGTTGCAGACATTAACTAAATAATTGACCTATCACACAACAAGGCAGCAAACTATGTAGGACAACAGCACTGCAAAGAGACGGAAAACTTGACACGAATCCTGCCAATACCAATTCGTCTGGCCAGGGTGGTAAATTAGGCCAAAAAATCCTCTTTAAGGAGAGGCAACAGTCCAGCAGTAGCCTATTAAAGACTGTTGATGTTGATACTTCAGCGCCATCTAACTAAGACACACCGAACTACCCGGGACATGAAAAGTTCTCGCGTCGGTTAGCATTAACACGACTACCCAACATATTAATGTTCGGGTCGCGGCCTGCTAGACATGATCACTTTGCCTGGTCGGATTCTCTCTTTATGTTGGTTGGTTTACCACTCACGAAAAATTTTACGCTAATTCTTAAAGCTTACTGATATTTATTTCATATTTTAACTTTAAATGTTATTTTTATTCAAAATATTTAATTTTCAGGCAATAATATGCTATTTGTGCCGTAAGAAGGGATTCGATTCAGCTTTCTATGCGTTGCCTGCTGGATATGTAGCTGGACTGTCGTTTCTATTTAATCCAAACTTAGGATTATCAATAGCATCAGTAACTGCAGCCTTAAAGGTAAAAAATAAATGTCTATAAATGCAAGCACTTATTTTATAAAAAAAAAATTATAGGTTCTTTTTTTTCGACGAGGCTAGAGAAGAATTTAACTATTGATATTTTAGATTAAAATGGTCATAATAGACGGTGAATAGTTATACAAGTATATACAGTTAGAGTGTATCTTTAGTATTTTAACGTATGATTGAAACTGTAAAACATGATTTGCATGTTGAATACATTTTTTTGAAAGACCACTCCCGCACTAGGAGTGAATTATGTATAGCAGGGGACTTTACAAACATACATGAAATGGACACAACCGACCGGAGTGATACCACGGCCTCACAGAAAACCGGTGTTAAGCAATTCTTTCGTTGCCTTTCACTGAGTGAGTGAGGTTACCGGAGCCCAAATTATTTGTGCCCAAATTGTGACTTTTGAGTTGCAGGTGTCCATGGGTGGCGGTAGTTGCATACCATCAGGTGACCCGTCTGCTCGTTTGCCCCCTTATACCGTAAAAAAAAACACAAAGCGTTGTTCGAACTCACAATGCTCAGCGCAGTAGCAAGCGGCGAGCTGAACACTTAAACCACTACGCCATCCGTGCAGTCAGAGTTATTTGAGTTACATACATTTATTTTAGTGTGAAATATAATTATATTTGTGAGCATAACGTCAACGCCAAATTTTGCAGATATTCATAATGAGCCAGATATTCATATGGTCATTAGCCTTAGAATGGTAGCTGCCAAGATAGATTCACCTATTGATTCAGTTATGAATGCAGTTGCAGAATCCCTAGAAATTTTTATGCTTAAAACATACCCTTATAGCTTTCAATTGATTAACTCTGGTATGAAAATAAATATTAAACAAGAGCACTGAGAGATTACTTTCAGAAAAAAAACAATACGTTACAATTACATAACACAAAAAAATATACACATATGTACAAATATACTTAAAAAACAATTCGCATATTTCTCCTATGTTTCAATAAAGAATTTGTACGCCACAGCAAGTTTAAAGTTAAAATAATTTTTTTTACAGCTGTATGCAACGATATTGTACGAAAAGAAAATTCTACCTTCTAGCATACCTTTGCCTGAAATAATGTATTGCTTGTGCCAAGGCGTGCTGTTCAGTGCTAGAGTGATGGATCCTGATGTATGCCCTCGCTATGTATTTAATCTCATGGATTCAGTCAGCAATAAAAGGTACGAACATTATTTTTAAGAGAATAAATAAAGATATTCGTAAATAGGTTTCTGTAGGTCTTCGACAAATAACACATTTCCACAATATTTGTAACAAAGTCAATATAATTTATATGTACAGGTAAATAATATATCATATACTCAAAAAGTAATTGTTAAAAATATTTGTAGGGTGGGGTGTTTCTCCTATGCAGCATAGGTCATGCTTTGTAGCAGAGCCGTTCTTCGGCACACAACGGCCGGCTCGACTGGAGCAATTCTTTACGCAAGGTTACCAGATACCTAGCCTCAATCTGAAAAAGAGGGTTACTCAAAGGCCAGCAATGGACTGGTAACTCTTCAATTGAAGCTGCCAATGGGCAACGGTATTTACCGTTAGGTGTTCATATACTCTACGGCCCCATAAGCTGAAGAGGGAACTGGTCTTCTTTTTTCTTTCTTTTCATTTATTTTGGTACAAAACAGTCATTAACATAAAGCAAAAAAAGAGAAGGAGTACCGAATAATGGAGTCTTGAAAAGGAACCGCTCTAAGTCCTTGTCGCCTTTGAGTTTATTCAACATGAGAGAGTATTAACTAGTATGATCATGATTACTAAACGACTTACAGAAAGAAATAATCAATGCCTATTAACGGATAATCCAATGATATGATATGGCAAAAAAGAACTCATATTTTATTTTATTTTTTGTTTCAGATCCCTCCATGTGACTAAAAGTCTCTACGAAACTTTAAAAGTAACATAGTAATAATTAAATTAAAATCTTTATCTTAAATTAAAACCAGTGTCGTGATTATGTGGGTAGTAGTAAAAATCTTGTAGAAATTTATAGGGTTAAATATTTTTTAATTTATTCTGCTGCCGGTTTATTTTGTTAGTGGAAAGTATTAAGACTAATAGAGGGGTTAAAATTATTCAAAGTATCTCATAATTGTGTTTGTTGGATTTTGTTATGTTAATTTAATAAAATTTGTTGCACTATTTAAAAAAAATGTGTTTTTGTTTCATCTTCATAGGTTCCAAAATCACAAGTATCATTAATCTCGAAAATATCTTCGCTTTTTTTTTGACACGGAATTTAAGAAAGTACGTAAATGTAAAAGAAGTCACAAGGTTGTCTGATATCCTATCCCCTTTTTTGGTAGTTTGATAGAGGTATCATCATTAATAGATAAAAGTGATTAATACAACGTTACCATCACAATAAATTCCTAACTTTTTGTAACGGTGACTTTGTAAGTTAAAAAGAAAAAAAAAACAATGAAAAAGTTGGAGTATTGGCCATGCCTAATAACTGATTATTACTTTTCGGCAGTTAGGTTAGGTTGTCTGTCCTGAAGAGACTCCATACTAATCCATGGAATTTAGAAGCTTCCTTCTATTGGTTTATAGAAGAGAGAAGGCAACGTAAACTAAAAGATTAGATATCATCAAACTGGGCTATTTGAAAAAAGATTTACAAAATGTTAAAACTTATGATCAGACGGCCGTGTGCGAATTGAATGAATAGTTCGTTTTGATTAAACTATCACATACTGTAAATTTTTAATGACCAGTACAAAGTTTTTGTATATTAATGGGTCATGCTGGACTCGAACGGTTCAGATAGGTCGTGACACACTTTTATACAATGGGCATTTGTAACTATAAAACTTTCAAGACAGATTTTTTAAATCAATAGTAAAATAATATTTATAGCTAAGAATTTATTTTAATAAGTTAATCAATTTCCTCTAGCCTTCTGCCTTACTGTTCTTATCTATAATTCAGTTAGTACAATCCAACCTTGTAAATACGGTAGCAACACACACCGTTTTACAACAAATTCTTCTCAGCACAAGCTACACGGTTTTGGAATGGTTTGCCAGACTATTCGAGAAGCATAGTCAGTTACCATTCTCCAGAACTACTCACTCATTGATTATAATTCATCTCCGTAATAATTAAATATTCTTTAGAGGTATTTGTATGTACGTATGTATGTATTTCTTTGTGTATAATTTAGATATTGATTTGAAATGTATATATTTATTTATCATTTTGTAGTTGTTGCAACGTGACTTATAGTATTCTTTAATTTTACTGTATAGTTCATTCTGTTATTTTTTTTATGCAGGCACCCGCCATCGCAGAGGGTGTTACTGCCTTCTAGCACCTCCAATGTATATTTGGAGCCTATTGTCTATACTAGTCATTAATTACAGTTCAATCTTTTTCTACTACTATTACTCTATTTTACACACTGCCTTGGATACCGTCCAGGTGGGATTCCTGCTACGCTGTATATATTTGTTTCCTTTTTATTTAGGGTTATTTAATTTGACACGACAACAAAGTTTATATTTACATTATACTTATCCTATATATTACTTATTCTACTTAAGCTAGAAATTTCTTACAACTAAGATACAGTTTATAAACTGATTCTAAATATTTTGCACTACTATGCTATACAACTCACTATCTACTTATTGCTATCTTATATGATAATCAATAATAATTCTAACATTATTTTGTATTATTACTTTACTAGAATCTATTTCTTTTATTTTCTACCTTAATTATTTTTGTACAGTAAGCTATGAATAAATTTCTACTTTTGCTCTGCATAATTCTACTTTTTATAACCGTCACCTTAGTGTCCATTTCTAGTTTTCAGCAATCAGATGGGGGACGGTTTCAAGAGCATCCAGGTCACAAATGCATGATGGGTTCTCCTTACACTTGAAACGTGTCAAGTATTCTGAGAATCCACCATGCCCCGTTAATAACTGGGTCGTAGTGCCGGCGACCTCCATCCTGCATACGACGCCATATGCAGCCAGCACGCAGGGGAGAAAGAGCCTGGTAACGGAGGCCTCTTTGTGCCTCGTGTTCCATTGGCCAAGCGAGGGCTGTCGAAGACCCCGCTTCAAGAACGAAACAGGACACAAACCGTAGTCCGGTGCTTTTTTCAATCTTAGAGCCGCCTCCTAGGCGAGCTGGTCAGCTCGCTTGTTACCCCCCATAAGGATATCTCCCTACCCCTGGTCATGCCTTTTCGAATGGCTGCTCTGGCCTCCCTTGCCAGGTACCAGGAGGGTGTGACGGTTAATTACCGTCAAGAGTGCGGCTCCGCTATCACTGAAGATACCGAACATGGTTTCGCCTCGTCTGAGGACCTCACTGGCTGAGTTAGGTCATAGAGGGCGTCTTCGGTGCTCCTACAAACATTCATGATTCGACCCAGATCTCAGACCCAGCAAAACATTGGGAGTTATCACTTCATATTTACACTCCGTTCCCAAAAACGAAAAAAATACATGGAATTGCTAAATCAGCATTTCTCTTCTTCGTACATTTGACCAGACTAGTAAAGCACCCAAGATATCTTCCATGTTTCCAGCTCCTCATTACCCACCGTTCTACTTTAGTCAGTGCTATTTGTGATGTTATGAATTGTATAACATCCATAATTTCAAACGCTATCGGAAGTAATTATATACGTTGTAATATGATCCAGGCATTGATGAGGCAATTGATCAATTATTAGGTACCTTCCATATTTTCATCCTGTAATTTAAATTTAAACAGTAAAGTTGAGAAAAGAGAAAACTAAAAATTTCTTTTACAATATCCCACATTCTAACTTACTCTCTTTCTTTAAGCACTTTTCTAAAGGCAGTAAAAGAAGCACTACTTTTCCACAACCCAAAAAGAAAAACCTCCTTTCTACGGAGAGGCCTATGTCCAGCAGTGGATTACTAATGGATACTGTTGATGATGATGATGAAAAAGAAATATCCTGCATCCTTTTCGGCGTATCGTTCTGTTGCCACTGACGCGCACTAAATTAAACTCATTCTTTAATAAAAAACTTACTCCTAAATACTCTACGATCAGATATTTGACCAGTTTACGTTAAAAAAAAATGTATGTTTTTCGTTCATAATTCAAGCAAATAAACTAACAAAACTATCAAATATTTACAAATAATAAACAAATGAAAAAATCATATACAAACTTATCTTACAATATGGGGTCAAATAAGCTTTATAAATGAGTAAATTATTAGTTCCCGAGATTAGTGTTTTCGACCAAACACTCTTTTTTATAATATTAGTATGGATATGTGCATACATATGTCTTAACAGACCATATACTTGTAATATGTATTACTTTGCTTTGAATATACTTTCAACTACTTTTATTGTTTCCTTTTTATTACTGAATAAATATTTTATTATTCTCTTATACTTTTTCACACAAAAACCACCCATGCAATGGTCCATTTACAGTCGACTTTCCCACCCAAAGGTTTTTTGTAAGAATTTGGTTTTTAGCAATAAGACCGCCATTTCTAAGAAACATTAAAAGCAGAGTAAATTTTTAAAAAACACCAATGACGTCAATTTTTTTTATTTAACACTAGTTTCCATAGTCTGCTTAGTATTCACGTTTAATATATTTGCAGACATCTGACACACAATACCAGCAACACAATACCAACAAGTCCTCAATAGCAAAGTCGAACCTGTCCAAAAAGTAATATACACACGAGCACTACCCACCCGCAACACAATATGCTCATAAAGGAAATGAAAACAAGTTTAAGACTAAATTAAGAAAGAGAAAGAGGGACCTTGTCAAAGGACTACGGAATGCCAAAGCCATTTGTGATATCCACCTGAGCCACCAACTGGCCAGGGCTTTAAGATCAATACTAAAGACACACAAACAAACAAAACAAGTACAAATTGCAAACGAAACTAGCAACTTAAACAAGGCAAAGCATGAAATGGAGTTTGATGGAAACCCTTTTCAATATTCTAGAAATATCTTTTAAAGACAGCGGAAAGAAATATCCTCTAAAGAAGCGGCAAACTGCTTCTAATGACCGACCAGATATATACGAATATATTGTTCGATACGAACAATATAAAACTACGTACGAGGTGCCAACACATGAGAAGACCTATTATGAATCAAGTGCACAAAACCCAGCAAGCCCTCGTTTCAAATTTGATTGTAACCCTTGGCGGGTTAGAAGAAGTAGATACCCAAATTAGTAAGAAAAGTTCAAAATCAGCTCAATGGCCTGATGGTATACCATATATAGTATATAAAAAATGACCATCAGTGTGTAAACTTCTAAGTATATTCTGCAAGATCTGGTCGAGCAAAGAAATACCAACAGCCTTTGGAAAATCTAATTTTGTCCTCATTCAAGAAAATTGAAGTAATAGATCCCAGGGACACTAGACCGATAGCCTTTCCCAATACAATTTTTAAAATATTTTTCTCCTGCCTTCAATTTTATTATGTCAAACAATAATTATTTCAGACCAAATTACCTGAAAGGGTTCATGCCAGGAATCTTTGGATGTCTGGAACATAACTCATAACTTACGATAAGTTTCAAAGATGATCCGAAAAATGAAAAGCAAATTACAGTACGTTACGGTGAAGCCATATAAAGCTAAGAAATAGGTCTAGTTTTAAGAGCAGGGATAGATAGATTGATTGATAGACTTCTTAAAAGACTTTTTTTTTTCGTTAATACATACATATTAGACATAAAAAACACCCAAACTCCGAAACCAATATTTGCAGATTATACAAACATTTACTACGAACCGGAAATCGAACCCGAGCCCTCAGCACAGGTCTCGCATGCGCTTCCACTGCACCACCGCGGCAGCTAATAAAATTAAACGAATTTACTTGATTGTCTATTTTCGTATTCACAGTATGTACGTCAATACTTAATATACTCTGCTCTAAAATCGACGTTATGAATACCAAGGCAACTTGATATGTAAATTAATGTTCCGTATTTAACTCAATATATTTTCATTAATTCATGAATGTCACAGAGGTCATGTTGTCCGTTGTGCATACAATAGAAAATGGTAGCCATACTATAATTTCTTTCTTTAAAGAGTATTTAGTTAACGTAAATTGTTATATTTTAATCTAGAAATAAAGAAGTAAAATTAGCACTGATTGGTAAGTATAACTAGGTAGTAAAACTTCTTTACGCACGCTTGACTTGGGGAGTAAGCTGGTGAATGCGTAACGAGAGCGTTACGAAAAGTGTGATCGGGGGAGGCGAACGGTAGTTCAGAGGGAGATATAAGTTAGTGAAGATAGGAAGAGAGAGAGTTACGTTTCGTATATTACGTATAATTTCATTTTAATATACAACTCTTTAGAATACTGCCCTGAGCTAAATTTACGGTAAAGATTCATACAAATCCCTCCGTAAACTTTGACCCTTCTGAAAAAGTAACAAACCTCTATCCATCTTGATTAAATGCAATACTCTGTAATAAGGGTAAGGTTTTTAAAAACTTTTTACTAAGTATGTAGGGACATTTACTTTGTGAGAGTGCGTGTGAAGCGTTAGCCAGTCTGTGCACTCGGTACGGACGCACATGGGCCTGGTTGAAATATAGTTTAATATTTTAAAAGAAATATTCTTTTATTATATACAACCTTGATAGTGTGAGCGCCTGCCTACACACAGTGGAGACTTAATGGAGACATACATATAATTTACATATATTTTACAGGTGACCCGCGACTGACGGTACTTTATAGTCAGATTTTAGTGTCAATTTAAAAATTCTACCGAATTTGGTGCTACATAGATTCACAACTACGCATTTAATATATAAAGTATATAAAGATGCCCCACGGAATAACGCTTCTATCGCCTCAACAGGCTATGAAAAGCGAACCCACGGCCAATACGGATTCACTAGCATCGTTCACTATTAATTAAAGGATTCCCGAATTTTGGGCAGACAAGTCATAATTGTAGTTCGTGCATTTCGAGGCCACAGTGTTTTCCCAAAAGTTGTGTGACAGGCAAAGCAGAACTTGTTGGTTACTAAGTTGAACAATTAAATAGGTCAGTGATTAACTTCTAGAAGTTTATGGCCGCATATTTTTGGACGGAAATATATGCGGCCTTTAAAGATAGATTATTTGAAGAGAGCGAGACTCGCCAATTTTAGAAACTATTTAGGGGAAATTGAGCTAGGCACTCAAAAAGTATCCCAGTCGTTACGGCGAATGAGAGACCTAGCTCTTAACAAAATTCCATACGACATCCTCAAAATGATGTGGGCAAGACACCTACCATCGTTAGTGCGAGAAGTGTTGACCGTCACAGAGATTAAGGAGTTAGAAAATTTCTCAGGTCGCTGATAAAATTGTGAAAACTATTCGTCCCATAGACGTGGCTGAAGTATCCCCATCCCAGCAAGCAAGAGATTCGTCACCTACAAATGATTTAGCAAATAGCTAAATAAAGTTTGGAAATACAGAAGTTAGGTCGTCAGAGCAGAGATCGGATGCGCGGCGTACAAGCGAAATACAAATCTTCTTCGAGATCACGCGAAGGAAACAGATCGAAGGAACGTTGAAGTCGCCATAACCCGGATTGGTTGTGCTTTTATCACTCCAGGTATGCAGAAAAAGTGCAGTGCAGCAACCGGAGCAGGAGGGAGGAGATCAAAACATACGGTACATGTATCCCGTATCGTTGGATTTTTATTGTATCAGATCTTAGACAGCCGATATTGGGTCCGGACTTTCTAAAATTTCATAAACTTACAGTTGATCCTTAGTCTACACAAGTTAGTGGATCAGGTAACGAATCTAAATTGTTATCCTCAGTGATAAGCAGTGACGGTTCAAAATATAGACAGTAATAATCCTTGGCATGAATATTAATGTTATATATGAATATTATGTGCATTTCTTGATGTAACAAAACCGGTTTGCTATAAATGACAACCTAAACATGGCGTGTTACATTCCACTGAAACTTCGGGAGGACCAGTGTATGCTAAAGCAAGGCTATTACCTCCCGATCAATACGCGAGAGTCAAGGAAGAGTTCAGGCTAATGACCGAGCTTGGTGTATGCAGACCTTCAAAAAACGAATACGCCAATCCCCTACACGTTGTGTGTACCATTTTCTACCTGTTGCCTCCGAAAACATTGAGAAAACGGTTAACATATCACCTTTCGGACTGTTTGAATCTCCGCAAATGACTTTCGATTTAAGGAACTCAAACAAGCGAGGCAATGTATGTTTTATTTAGTTTTTTACAATTAGAACAGACTATTTTTTTAATTGAGTGATCAGCATTTTTTCAATGTAATGATTTCGCAATGGAATAGAACATATTATATAAATTAATGTTGTAATTAACCAAGTTCATTATTTCCTTACATTCATTTTATGTAACCTAATTTTTTTTTGTCTTTCGTAAGTAACAATATGGGTTAGAATCAAAGTAAGGAAGAGCACAATACAGTGAACGAAACTACAGTTAATAACGTTTCGAACGACAAATTCATTTTATTGACATGGCCCATGGCGTCTTGGTAACTGAGGCAAAATCTGTTGTATAGGTGCACATCATACCACAGCAGCCACCTTCGGTTAACAAAGGAGCAATGTGTGTTAATTGTGTTGCTATCGTAAAATCATTAATTAATTTCAACTATAGTGTAATGAGTGATACCGAAATTGTACTTAATAATTAAATTAATATTTTCATTTGTGTTCTAATTGTACGCGTAAAATTTCAAGGTAATCACTTTAGTTTAAAATATAGAATTTTTATTGTTAATTTGCTGGTATTCGCGACTTCGTTGGCGTGGAGTTTGAACAGCGCTGCCTCAGGGCCACCGGGTACGGGTGTGCAATGCGTGCACCGCACACGGGCGGAATCTTCAAGGGGCGGCAAATACAGAAAACGAAACTGTTTCATAATTTGCATGTCTATGCATTTTTATCTGATCATAGTAACATCTTTTGATCGGTGTACGAAAATACATGCAAATGTTTATAGGCTTCGAATTACTTTATTAAACATAAGTATGTGTAATTTGAATAACTCAAGAAATTTTTACGTTCGGGATATTTTGGAGCAGCTAAATTCTGGCTGTTATTGCCACGGTAAGAAACGTTATGGAGGATTGGCTCGATAGGAAACACGGGACCCTCTGATACTGGGTGATGCAAAGGATGCTTTGGAGGTCACCTGTGCCAGATCCGCAAAGAGCCAACGTCCGGGTACTGCCACTATGATGGCCAGAGCGTGGTCATGACGCTTTACACGCTGCCAGAATGTCCAGCGTGTTTCTAGCAGAGGCATGACCTAGTGACTTATTGCAACCATGTACGATGGTACGAAACGCAAACAATAGTATAAAGAGTGCTCACCCAATATTGAAACCATTGCTCAAAATCGAAAGTAAAGCTGCGACTGTAGTTAGAGTAATCGAAGATTCAGTGCTAAAAATATAATTAGAGTATCTGTGTTATTGTCAAATAAATCCATTAACACAAGTTTCTCAATAAATAAAAACTTAGCTAAAGAACTTACCCTAACTTAACGTACCGTGAGAGTTCTAAGTAAATCCCTTAGTTGCTACGGAGCTCACCAGGACCGGAAACGGACCAGGTAGGTACTGCAGGAGGCTTAAGCGCTAGTGGTCGCTGAATTATCTCCATCCTTAATAAGCGCCGGGCCTGAGGGTGACAGGTGAGCTCCTTTAGGGGCAGGCACGGGAAATTCTGGTCACTACACATCAGGAGACCATCTGTAAGCAGAAAAGGGCTCAGGACCCGTCAGGGTATCAGGGATTTCCTTCCTAGGTTACAGTAGGTTGCTACTGGTAGGACTAACGTCAGCACGGCAGGGTGTCCTTCGGCAGCTGAAAAATGCTTTGGTATGAAGTCACGCCATGGCATCTCGCAGAAAGCCCAGCCACACAATAGGGCCGGCACTAACTGACGTCGCGACTCGGTTCGGATGGTAAAGGATTTTATTTCTTATCATGTTCTTTTTATCCATATTTCAATGTGTTTAGAATTCATGTTATTTTACTTCTACTTTTTCGATACAATTACACCGCACCATCTCTTGGCATATGAGAACCAAACTAATTGTAAAAAGGTTTAAATCGGATGTGGCGGTGTTGTCGGCAAATGGGGTGCAGCCTGGGCTGGGCGCTTGGGCAATCAAAGAAGCACGCGCGTCGCACATAATTTGGGGAGAACACGAGACACTCTGTGTGAACACAGAATGTCTCGTGTTCTCCCCAAATTATGTAACCAGAATTGTTTTTGTTTATCTCTCTTCATCTTCAGCAAGAACTGCTTATAATAATAAATTCCAGTCAATCAGAACGACGCAACCAACTTTGTATCCGCGCAAAACAAAACTGATTCACTGTCGACCGCGCTTGACGCCGAGTTAGGGGGCTATACTCCTGCGACCTATGTTACTCGCAGGAAATGGTGGCATGATAATCTGTAGAATAAAACCGCATGATACGACATGCTGCGGCGTCCTGTGACATGCCACGTCATGCCGCGGTATAATTGTATCGAAATTAAGTAATATGATTTCTAAACTCATTGAAATGAGGATAAAAATAACTTGATCGGAATATCTCTATGGAATTATGGAACCATTTCGAAATAAACCTATTTTCAAACAAAAAAAGAATATTAAAAATCCGTCCATATATGACGGAGTTATGTATGCATTAAAAAATATATAAACATGCGAATTGACAAGTTCCTTCTCTTTGAAGTCGGTAATAAAATTGCCTAAGTTACTCCTTATATAGACAGCTACCTGGTAGTAAAATATTATCAATATCGGTCTAGCTGTTTTAAAGCTTACCCGGAACAAACAGACAGACAGATAGACCGACAGATAGACAAGCAAAAAATATTTAAACTGATATTTAGGCATAGGTATCGTGCAAACTATCGTGTGAGCATTAAAAAAACCTATTTTTTCGACATTACAGACACTTGAATTTAATAAATTTGTATTGTATAGATATAAATGTATTTTTAGGAGGTGAGTACAGTAGGGAAACATACATACTTTGTGAGAATGCACGTTTGCACATGCGTTAGCCAGTCTGTGTAACACTCGGTTCGGACGCACATGTGTTTGTGACTACAATATAGTTCAATATTATTAACATTTTATTCTTTCATTATATACAACATTGATACGAGTAGTGTGAGCGTCTGTCTAAACATAGTCGAGACTTAATAGAGACATATATCTTACTAGTATAAAATAAGAAAACAATTGTGACCTCCATGAACGCCTCGTAGTACTTCAAAGAAGTTTAAAAGTATGTTACTTTTCGATTCTATGTTTATCATCATCATCATCTATATCATCATCATCAACAGCCTTTAATAGTACACTGCTGGACATAGGCCTCTCCTTAGAAAGGAGGTTTGGGCCTACTATCTATATAATTTCAGCCAATGCGTCTAACATTAATGACTTCCTAAGACACACAGACAGGTTCAAAGCAACCTTTTTTATGTTATTTATCGTATCTATACTTTCAAACAAAAAACCAGACATACATTCAATAAAATATAATAACACACTGATAATAATACAATGTTGGTGAGGATTATAGCTTTATAGTAGTATTTGTGGTCACCTTACTACGCCGATAACCTTGGGAACGTCAAGTTCTTGCAAGTGGTAATAATGTTTTACGAAATATAAAATAGCGCAAACATCGTTGAAATCGGTGATCTAGCGATGGCATTTAGAGTTGTTAAGGGTTTTAGCGTACGAGATTTATAATATAATGGTAGGTACTTTATAATATTATTACAGTCGTATTAGCGTAATATAATATAATGCTGATAATATAATGAACGTAATATAATGCTGAATACCTTGCAGGTGATATCTGGGGCGGTATACTATGGGGATCTTGTGTCAACTAGGGTGAATTTCCGTGCGTTTAGGCGATTCTGCCATACGTATTATAGAAATCAAATATAGCTCACGTAGGACCCGTAATATTTTGTGGCCGTGGTGCTTCTCTGTTTAAAAGGGTGTATGCCCATTTAACTTCAGTTTGTCTCCCGCTTTGCTAAGGAGGGAAGTGGATTTACTATATTTCCAACTCCTCCAATTTTCTTCTGATTAATTTCGTTGCGGGTTCCAAGACAGTTTAATTTCTTCCTGGGACTTCCCGAGTGTCATAACTCGGTGTGTTCGTCGGTCACTGCTGTGGATCCTGGTGTACAGGAGTTACAGTGGTGGGCGTGTGGGTGGGATTAGTCCCATTTAAAAAAGTCGTATTAGCCGACCGAACGGATAGCCTAGTAGTTAAAGCGGTCGCCATCCCGCTTACTACTACGCTGAATGTTGTGGGTCCGATCCCCACATGGGGCGACACTTTGTGTGATCCACAAACTGTCGTTCTGAGTCTGGGTGTTCTTTGTGTCCGTTTCATGTATGTTGTCCCCTACGACACAGGATATATTCCTAATGCGGGAGTTGTCATTTTAAAGAGAAAGAGCCACGTGCAATGCTCAATTTGATTTTGTTTATATAATTTACAATTTGATCATTAATAATATAATTTGCCGTGCATTATAATGCTTAAAGATATTTTTATATTTGTTTTTATTAATTTAACCAATTTCCACATACTAATTTTTACTTTTCATTGTTTCAGAATTTAGAAGTAATTTATTTCATGAAATAATGTCATCACGAATAATAAAAAAAAAAAAATTGTCTTATCTTACATAAATTTAGAATTACCAAGATTTTTAGTGTTAATTAAGAAGAGAGGGTACATTATGGTGGTAATAAGCAAACCAGTATTCGATGCCTATTGCAAAGAAGTGCCATGTTACACATTGGTACATCCATGGACCAAAAGCTGCCTAAGAGCATCTCCAACTATTTTCAAAGCATGTCTTATAGGAAGTGTTAAATTCTTCGCGTTCATTTATCTTGTAAGTACAGTTCTAAATTATAGCCGTAGATCTTAGCTGTATATATTATGTATACAAATATATGTCCGTGTGGTGACGGATTAAGAATCCAGAGTGTAACCACCCCTATTCATCCCGTGGGTGTCGTAAGAGGCGACTAAGGGAGCAAACTACAGAGGACAGAAACACTGCAGAGATAAGGTAAACTGGACACAATCCCTATACCAACCCGTCTGGCCAGCATTGTGTAGTAGTCCAAAAACTCCTTCCTAAGGAGCGACCTAAGTCCATCAGTGAACTAGTAAAAGCTGTTGATGATGATGATGATACAATTATAATGAACCTAATTTTGATTTATATTTAAATTGAAAACAAACATGTATAAAATATTTAAGCACGAAATGCTTTCCTTTGATACAGGTGAGACAAAAACATAGTGTTATTTGAGCATTCATTTTCACTCCGAAGAAAAAAAATCTAATTCAGCTGAAAGGTCGGAACCACTTCAATACTACACAAAACCTTTGGTTGTAGAGGCAATAAATAACATTGAAACGTTCTTAAGATATCTAAATCTTATTGCTTTTTATACGATACCTATTTACAATATATGTATACCTAATTTTATATCTTTATTTTGAACCAGCAACTTGCATTCAGCATCGCAACAATAATGGACTTCGAATTTTTCCATAAGTTTTTAAGTACACAAGTAATATCTGATTCATCATCATCATCAACAGTCTATAACATTCCACTGCTGGACACAGAAAGGAGGTTTTGGCCTACTATACCACGCTGGCCAGACGGGTTGATATAGGGTTTGTTTCAAGTTTTCCTTATCTTTGCAGTGTTGTTGTCCTGCGTATTTGCTCCCTTAGTTGACACCCACGGTATGAATAGGGGTGGTAACATTTCGTATTCTTAATCCGTCACCACACGGACTACATAATACATGGACTAATATCTGATTCATTTTCTTTTAAAAGTACATTAGTCTTAATAATATTTTTTAGGGGCAACTTTTGATGCAAGGGAAAAAATTGAAGAAAAAAGAACAATGGATCAAAATTGGCAAAGATTATGGGAGGTCTGTCGTTACAGGTGTGTTGGTCTCAGTCTCAGGGATGCAGCTAGTCTGTTTGTTGAGGTGAAAAACAGTTTTATTTTTATTCAATTATACTCTTAATCTGTTACAAAAAGTGTTAGTCAAATTTTACGAGCATTATGAGAAGCCGACAAAATTAAGCTAGAAACAAATAATGGAAAAAAAGACCACAAAAATATACTTTTCCTGTATTTCTAATTTAGTAGGTAGTTTCCGCTGTGCAACCTCAAAGATATGGAACCATTTACCGCCGCCGCCTGTAAGATCGTTAAATACGATTGGCACTTTTAGATATAGATTGCGGCAGTATCTCATAGACTCACAGCGGAGACTGGATATGGACATCTCTTAAATATGCATGCGTGATGCATAGCGCATGCTGGTGAGCGCTTTCAAAGTAATCGAGTGTGCACGCTTTATTGATTTATGTTATTGTGTATATTGTAATTTATATTAGCGTGATCTGTTTATCTGTTATTTATCTTGTTACATTTATGTAATAACTCTTATGATGTATGTACAAAGTGTAATAATTACGGTCTGCAACTAGTTTTACGCATAGCGTCATTTTGGGCCCAAATGAAAACCAGCGTCAGGCTTTCTTCTGACATAAGGCTGAATTTGGTCCGTTTTTGGCACGGATGGTAGCTAAAACTGCAAAATTGACAACATTATTGTGTCATTGCCAAAGTAAACATATTTTCTTTCTTTTTCTAATTTGTTATTTAATGGGATACATATTTTTGTAAGTTTTGATATAACTGGTATTAAATACAGGTAGTTTCATTTGTATACAACGTCTTACTTCATGCCCAGGGCATTTGGGTGCACCAGGGACTTCCTTTCTAGGGTATATCTGGTTACCCGGCTATTAGTACCCGAGACGGCGTGCGGTTTTAGTCGGTTCGAGTCCGACATGCCACCGACACCTATCGGTGGTATCCGAGGGGATATCCGCACGGAAAAAAAAAGGGCATTTGGGTGGTATAGGTCTTAGTAATCAAATGAAAAAATATAGATATCGGTCAATATTCATGTTTAATAAATAAGTTTCAAATTAAGATGTAAGTATGTACCGATCTAAGATAATCTTTTTTTTTTTCAATTTAGTAATCTACTATTTCGTGTATGATGATGATGATTCCACGAACATTAAAAAAATACTCTTAAAGTATCACAATATTTTCTCGTTGTTGTTATCGACCTAACGACATTTATTTTCCCAACAATATTGACATTAAATTTTTCAAGTTCTGTTGTAATATACATTTATATTATGGATAATCCTTGCAACAGGACTATTGTACAGGTATATTGTATATTGCGTAGGCTTAAAAAAACAGCTTTTACATATTTGAAACCACCAAAAAAAGTGAGAAACTGATGATCATACCGAAATAAACATTCTCCTTTTCTGTAACATCTTCTACAGTCACAGCTATTACAATTGGGCAAGTTAACTTTGTCGGCCTCTAGTTCAGTTACCTGATCGGCATTTATACATACATCATCAGGCTGATGAACTACGTTTGAACAAGAACTGAAAATTCAGTGATCTCCTGATCATTAATTATGGGATATTTAATCCAAAACTCGTTATCTGGAGCATAGTTTTTTATGATTTAGGGGTATAATGGTAAACGAGTTAACTGATCACCAGATGGTAAGTGACTTTTGCCGTCCGCGGACACGTGCATTTCAAGAGACACAGATGGGTTTGACCCTTTGGTGAAACGGAACGAAATAATTGCTTATTATAATACTAATAATGTACCTACATAAATGTAAATATTGAACACCTTTCTGTTGTTGTTGACAATAATAATTCTTTTCTTTTTCATTCTTTCTTTCTTTTTTTACTTAGAGGCCCAAATGTAACGACGCATGGCAGGTCCACGATAGATAGCTATCATTTTTGTTCATAATTTTTAAGCTTTTAATCTGTAAATTGTTAATATCATTCTTATCGTATTATTTCAGAAATTTACTAGGTAGATTTGACTACCATTTCTTCTTATCGATACCTTTTGCTTTAAGTGGCATATTTTTGACATTGGAATCACCTAGTAGAAGACAATTGATTACAAATTTCTATAGCAATTTGGTAAGATACTCGTCTATTTTCTTAATATTTAAGTAAGTTCTGAAGTTTGATGGTAAAGTTTTTCAAAATCAAACATTTTTATTTATTGAGTTATAGCTTTAGGTAAATATTCGTTCTTTAATTCTTCAGTTTTCTGCGTCATTCACCTCTAGCAGAAATTAAATTCAGTAATTGTTTTAAAATACTCAAATTTTCAAAATTTGACATAATGACAAATAAATTAAATTTAAACAAATTTAGTTTATTTTCTGACTACGAGTATTTTTATTTTTTCAAAGATTATTATGTTGAGGGCAATGACGCAGAAGTAAAAAGAGCAAATAATCGCTCAGTTACCCTAAATGAATATGATTTTTTTATGAAAAATAAAAATCAACGGACAAATCTTACAGAAATCTAATAAGGAAAAGTACCTTGGCTTGTGACTTCACAGTAACTTAACCTGGCGGGCACACATTGAATACGTAGAATCCAAGCTCTCGATCTTGCTAGCTAGCAGGATCATTACGTTGTATTGTTAGATGTATACCACACAAAGTTCGCCTTCTAATATAAAACGCCCTAGAAAGTCTCACCTACTTTATCTCATTGAGATTTGGGGCAATGTAGCTGAAACTAATACAAAGCCAATATAGGTATTGCAAAACAAAATCATAAAACACTATATCAATCAATCATCAACAGCCTCCGCCAACTCCGGTTTTGTCAAACGCCCAGGCATTATCTGCTGTTAATGATTTAAGACGCTATGTAGCTTCTTTGGATCAAAGCGAAGACGCACTGCAAAAGTTGAATTATGTTGAAAATCTTTTAATTGCTAATGCATCAAAATCTTTCTGTCAAATCAAAATAAGTGATTATTTTAAATAATGTAATTATAATTACACTACGTATTTAATGTAATTTATAAATGTATAATTTAATACCTATATATACCAAAATTAGAACATAATACATAATAATATATAGTACGTTTTATTTTCCCTATCCCGCATAATACGCTTTCTCGCTTAAGACGCGTTTTTAGTAGGGTCCCTGAGAAATGGTCTTAAGCGGGTTTTACTGTATTATTAAAGAGATGGAGGACGGGTTGATGATGCATGGTGATGGTCCTTTACTGATGTAATTATTTAACTTTTAGGTGATCGAGTACTGCTTAAAATATCTAAATAGAGCTGGATTTATATCTATAACTAAAACAAAAGAAGTGCTATTGTTTATGATAGGCAACTCTCTGCTGCTGTACTTAATCCGCTTAGAAACAGTGAAGAAAGAAAGAAGTTCGATTTTATGGTAGGTAATATTTAAGGTTTCATTTTTATTTTTACTATGTATGCTGACAAGTCTTTATCTGTGAAAAATCGTACCCGTAAAACCTTTTATCTCTATAACACCATCTTCAAGTTTTATTTCAAACGCATTGTCTTGTCATTAAAGTAAAGCCTGAGTCTTTTTCAACTCTATCTTGAGACCAAAATTAATCACATTGGGTTCAACGGTTTAGGCGTGAACACGTAGCAGAGAGACTTATTTAAGGTAATACGTGGGGCATACTGAAAGTCTTTGGATCTGGCCACTTACAATTCAACTTACAAAAAAAGAATCGAAAATGGTGGTGATGAAGCACCATGTCGCAGCTCTGTGTATTCGTAGTTTGGAGACTTGACGAAGTACTTGAAAGTCGTCCGGTGACTGCGGTTATAGATTTTAATATTGACACCGCACGAGTTGTTATTAAATCTGCCAAAAAATAACTTGCCATCAAATTCGTGCTTTGATAGGCATTGGAATGAGACAAGTGCAAAATATTTTACATGTGCATCTGAAGGTTCGGAAGCTTTGCACTCGATGGATACCGCATGACTTAACGGAGCACCAGAAACGACTGCGTGTCCAGTCGTGCAGTAAAATGATAAAAATGTTTTAACGGAGAACACTCATTGGCTATCTATAATATCGTGACAGGTGACGAAACCTGCGTGTACTGCTTTGAACCCAAAAAAAGTCAGTCGGCATAGTGTTGAGTGTGAGTTTCCTTTTGAAGATTTGCTAAAAAAATAGTTGTTTCTTTTTTCGGCAAATGAGGACGTTACACTACAGGTTCGATTGAAGATCAAAGGACAGTGACTGCAGATTGGTACGTCAATAATTGCTTGCCCAGAGTTTTAGAAAATGTTCGCGAAAAGTTTCATCGAAACAATGTCTTTCTTCACCACGATAACGTCGCTATTTGAAGACTTTAAATGTAGAACTGATGATGAATCCGCCTTACAGCCCTAACCTCGCACCCTGCGACTTCTTCGTTTCCAAAAATTAAAGACAAACTTAGAGGCACACGTTTTACGAGCCCTGAATCGGCGTTGTGTCAAAATCGAAGTGAATGCGTTCAATGAAGTCATTGAAAAGGTCCCTAAGGAAAACTGATCCAACTACTTTGTACAGCGATTTTAGAGAATGCAAAAATGCGTTAATTGTAACGATATACTTCGGAAAACAATAAATGTATATTAAGTCTTATATCTAGTCTTATTTATCAGAATCTAGAAACTTTCCGTATGCTCTAAGTAATGCAGTTTTTTTTTAAATTAGCATTCGTTAATAGAAATGCGGTTTTAGTAGTTTTTTTTGTGTACTGCATTATTATATTATTATTTCACTGTACATAATATACAGGGTGTAAGGGACATCGTAACGAATACAGAAATAGTGTATTCAGACCATGATTCTGAGTCGAAAATCATTGGAATTTTCTGCCGGAAAATTAATATTCTTTTTTTAAAAATTTTAATTTTTGTTTTGGTTAAAAATTATATCATAATGAGTAAACAGAACTTTTCACCGAAAAAATATTAATAAATACCGCATACGGTCAAAAACTACAATGTAATTATCAAACAGCCGAAGCGCGCTGGGCCTCCCCTTCGGCCGCCAACTTGTGTTAGTGTGCTTAGACTGTTTGCACGGAATACACATGTAGTTATTACTTTTGTGCGATAAATACGGGAAATGACCGTTGTCTTTGACAGCTGATTGCATAAAAAGTTTAATTTTCAGGAAGAAAATTTCAATTATTTTCCACTCAGAATGATGGTCAGAAAACACTATTTCAGTATTCGTTATGATGTCCTTAACACCGTGTATAATATATGTCATCCTGATTGCCATTGAACTATTTTCTTTCAATTATACACGAAACTATTATATTGTATTTTCAGGTTAATTGTTCCAGAAAAAGTCAGGCAAAAATCTTATGGATCTGAGAATGTATGTCCACACGACGGAGAATGTAAGAATTATATAATGAAGGTAACGCTTTCTGTTCTTTCCTAATGACAAATTAACTAAAAGCGAATTAGAGATCTCCTGGCGTTCTCATTTAGATACTTTATAAAAGTTTAAATTGTGTGTTGTGGCTGCAAAATAATGGTGCTAATTCTATTGTTCAAAACTCTGTAAACTAAACTAAAAATCACTAAAAATTTGTTTAGTCCTGTCAAATAACGTTTCGTATCCTGAAAACGTAGTACTTGACAGTTCTAAACAATTTTTTAGTGATTTTTAGTTTAGTTTACAGAGTTTTGAAGAATAGAATTAGCACCAATGTTTGTCTAGGTCTAAGTTGAACTGACGACGGCGGCGATATCAGCCGTCGACGGGGCGGCATGCTGAGAGTGGGGACATTTGGTGGTAGATTAATTGCTGCGGTAGGCGTGAGAATAGCGACTGCTTTCCGCCGGGTTCCGGTTTCTCAGAGCAGAGCACCTGTGACTGGCTATCAGGGTGGTTTTTAACACCGCGTACTCCTTCCTGGCTTTCCACCCCGTCAACAAAAAAAAAGGTCTAAGTTGAACTGTTATTGTAGAAACTTTCCGTAGGTACCTAACGTCAACATATTTTATTTAGTTGTTTAGTTTGATAGAATCGTATTCACATATTTTTTAAATTTATGACACATGTTGTTTTAATATGGTTCCTTCCTATACCTTTTTTCGGCGGCGGCGGAAATCTTTCTTTTAACTCTTCTTATTAAGAGTTTTCTGTTCTTCTTTCCAGAATATGTCTACTTACTTTGGAATTGGACTTGCCGTTTCTCTAGCCAAGGTATTAATTCCACGGTTTAAAACTCCAATCAAGGCTATATCTTCAATAAGCGGCAGACATTTTAAGTTGGCTTTGTTCCTTAGTAGCTATGTTGGCATTTACAAAGTAAGAATAATTAATTTTTTTTTTTTGGTAAACTAAATACCACATTATTTACTCTGCGTCTTTTTTTTACATTTCAGACATTAATATGCTATCTCTGCCGCAGAAATAAGTATGACTCGGCAATGTATGCCTTACCAGCTGGATGCTTGGCGGGATTATCAATGCTTTTCAATCCAAATTTAGCATTATCAATTGCATCTTTCACGGCAGCATTTAAGGTAAAGACGTATGTAATTGCCAGTTGATATCCCTGTTTTCCTTACCCAAATTTGTTTCTTCGTTGTCTGGTCTGAAAAGGATTACATCCCCGAGGAGGATAGGTGTAACGCAGGTAATCAGCCATAAAAGAAACTAGTCAAGACGTTGACACATTGCGTCATCCTTAAGATAGAATTGGGAAAAGTAAAAGATGAAAATAATGTCGATGATATAGATACCTTTAAGACAATAGAGCATACTAAGGTATACACTTGTGATCGCTTTATGAAGACTTAAAGTATACTTTTCATAGGCTCCATTGTGTCCAATTATATAATCGAAGTATATCTAAGACTGCTTTTCTAATATCTCATAATATTTACTTTTTAATTACAGTTATATTCAACGACATTATATGAGAAGAATTTTCTGCCTTCAAGCATACCTTTACCTTTGATACTGTTTTGTGTATGTCAGGGCACGCTATACAGTGTTAGAATGTTAGATTCTGAAATATCCCCACGCTACATGTTTTACCTTATGAACACCGCCTCCAATGGATTGTAAGTTATTATTTTGTTTTCTGTTTTTTTTTTTTTCGATTTTTTTATAATAATATGTTATGAGTGATGATGAGGTTGATGTATATTTTTTGCCGATATTTCATCAGTAGATGATAGTTTTAATTCCTTGAAAGTGACTCCACGTAAACGCGAGACTTTCTCTAAAAATGACGTTCATGCAGATGCTGCTAAGAATGACCTAGAACTACTAGAAGAACTTCTAGAGTACTAGTAGAACGTAGGCGCTGCTACAAATTTGTAGTACCTAATAGTACCATAGTGCAGGCTCTGCTTAGTTTGTCTTCATGTGCGTGGTGTCTTACTGCGATGATGTGATACTTCTCTCTGATGAAGAGATAGAAAAATATTTATGTCCTACATTGATATTATATTTAGATGTTTTCCTGTTTCAGATCCGATTCATTGTTTAAGTCTTTCTGCGAAACCTTTATAAATTAATTGTAATACCTCAAAGTTTTTACTTTCTTTAAATAAATATAATCGCTTTGTCAAGGAATAAGAATAATAAACCTTATGGTGAATCAGGTACAACACACTTATTAGTTTTTGAAGGGCTGCTTTATTGTGATGCAATTTTTGTGTTACCTTTTAAACTTTGAAATGAATAACAGTGATTATGATTATTAACTTTCTTATTTATTAAACGCATTTCTTACACCTTACAGATAGTTTTATTCTTTTGAACTTTTAATTTAATTACGTTTGTTTAAAAAAAACTGTGATGAGAATCCATTGTTATGTACGGTATAAATGTTTCATTCAATAGATTTTCACGTTTGTTATTATTATAATAATATAGATTTCAAATGGTCTCATATATAATAAAATAAGAGATAACATATTACGGTAATAATATGATGCTGGTGGATGGTATACAAAATTAAATGTACAAAAGTTTAATTTAAGTCCTCATAAAATCAGAACGTAAGTATTCCGTTAATGCTCATAGTAAAATATAAAATATAACACATAAAAACATGTGAAATCTGCATTATTTCTCAAGTGGTAAAAATAGATAAATAAAAAAACGAGTATTTTTTAACTAGTTTATTTTTAGGTAATTGAACTGGTCACAGAGGGATTAGAGTCAGTAGTACTAGGTTTACCATTAGAACTGGGTTTATCATTAGCACTGGATTTGCCATCAGTATCGGATACACCATTATGTGGACCATCAGCAGCGGGTTGACCAGGGGTTACACTCTCAGCACCAGTTTTGCTAGCCGGTGCACTATTACCAGCTGACTTACGTTCGTCACCAAAAATTGCTTGGTATTTTCCTTTAGTCTCAGGGTTTATAATCAACACCTTCTTAAGATGTTCTTTTGTAGTTCTTTTACTTTTAATAAAGCCTTTACCAAATAGACATACTGATTCACACTGCAATATTAAAATTAAAACGCGATCAATTTTAAATAATTTAACTATTCAACTTAACTGCTTAAGGTGTTCCGATAAAATAAATAATATGATATATATGTAATAGTAAATAGACCAAAAATCAGATAATACAATAAGACGTAGAAACAATTAAAATATTTTTATACGTCTCGATGCTTTTAATTCTATTATTAGAAGTAACCTGTAACGCTTTGCTCATCATTTGATTTTTAATTTACCTTAAAATATGCAAGTGTAAAGAAATTTTACATCGTTTAAAAAGAACGCTTCTCTCTTACTTTTATTCCTATTTCTATGGTTATTTTATTGATAATTTCTTGTATTTTTGACACAGTATTTGACACTGAATCTGCTATAACTTTAGAAGATAGTAAATCAAATCAAATAAGATTTATGTTCAAGATTTCAGTAACCGGAGGTTCAACTAATTGTAAACCAACTACCGATTGCTGAATATAACAAGCTGTTTTTGTTAATATTATTAAAACATATAAAATGGCGGTGTAGTGTTATAGAAATTACCGATCTAGGATGGAAAGATGACTGCTTGATTGTTCATAGTGATACTAATAAGTGTATTACCGAAGAACTTGAGATCAAATTGGTAGTAGGAAAATAAGTTGTAATTTTATTTTTCAAAAATTGTTACCACTAAGCCGTTGCTTCGGTAAAACGTTAACAAGTGTTAGTAGTGTTCTTTGGAAAAACTCACCTGATCTCTATACAGAAAGTTGTTATCATTACCACCACATCCCGAATATATAGTTTTTTTGCACATTTTCCATATGTTGTCATAGTACCATCTTTCTAGAGCACCAAAGCAATATCCATAGTCATATGTAAGAGCGCAAAATTTTGGACGAGGTTCTAAAATTCAAAGTAATTCTGTAATTCTTCAAATTTCAATACGGTGTATTATTTCACCCTTAAAATTTCTGTAGCTAGAACTACTGTAGTAGATTCAGTATTTTTTTACACGTTGCAGTATTTTTGTCTATATAATATTTAAAAAAAAAGTATGTCCCTGAGTGTATCTTTAAAAACGAGTGCGCAAATATTTCATAATGCCTATATACCTCATTGTGTTCACATTGGCGTAAAACAAGTCTATATCGAGTTCGTTGTTGCAAAAGGTATATTTAATAGGGGTCATTGTCGAAAATCATTCTATTCACACTTTTTTCCACCTTAGCAACAAGTTCGGGGCAATCAATGGAGCCTTGAATAACGTTTATTAAATAACAGATGTCATCTTTACAACGTCTTTGCTCAAATGATAGAAAATGGAACATTTTGCAACTATGACCGTAATCATCTGTCCATTGCTGCTCTTTTTAACTCAGAAATCGGCGAAACCTTCAATTCGTGGCTTATTTGAGGATTTATATTTGCTTATATTTTATGGATTCCAAATTTGAGATACATATTCTAAGTGGCTGCGTACAAATGAACAATTTAGAACTTTAATTGACTTAATGAATTTGAAGCAAGTTGTTGTTCTAATTATGAATCCAAGTGCTTTTGAGGCCTTTTTAACGATATTGTTCTAACGACATGGTCATACACTAAGGTTTCTATCTTGTATAATTTCTAAATCCTTCATACTATAAACTTTGCTGATTAACTGGTTACTAATTGATTACCCCGTACTTATTATAGATTTCTGGCGGGTGAAGGTTACATGAAAACATTTAGATACGTTTAGCTGAAGGTTATTATGACTACAACAAGTCTCAAATCTCTTCCGATCATCTTGCAGTTCATATGTGTCAGATATACTTTGCACAACTTTATGAACCTTTATATCATCAGCGTATAAAAGAATATATAAATGTTTAAAGCAGTATGCAACACCGGAAGGTATGTAACTCCAACTAGAGATATATTCCTGCATCACAACAGCTTGCGACCTATTTCCTATATAAGGTGAGAACCACCTATGCAGATCCTCATGAATGCCTGCCGTGTATAACTTTTTTAAGAGTACTTGATGGTCTATACGGTTAAAACATTTACTGTAATATAATTTATTACAGTATAATTACAGTATAAATGACGTCCACTTGCCCCTCGTGTTGGATTCCTTGTGAAATAAATTTGTGTTAAAAGATCAAATTTGACGTAGTAGAATGATTCCTTAAATAGCCATGTTGCTTTTCGCCAAAACTACCCTATAATGCTGCATATACGTCACTGTAAAACACAGTCATAAAAGTATATTCTGCATGGGCCCAAAAATATATGAAAAGGTACCATGAGATTTGAAAAATGAAAGTAACTTGACTTTATTTAAGAAAAAGTTACAAGCTATTCTAGTTGGTAAAGCATATTATTCGGTAAAAGAATACATGGAAGATAACAATCTGTAGAATGATGTACATCTTACATCTTCTTTTGACATACATCAGTACATAAATTTTGACATAATATTATAGTTGGTATTTATTATTATTATTATTTTTTTATTTTGTATTACTATTTGTAAGAATACGGAATGTCACTACAAACTATAAGACAACAGCACTACAAAGAGAAGGAAAACTTGACTCAAATCCTATACCAACCCGTCTGGCCAGCGTGGTATAGTAGGTCGTAACCTCCTTTCTAAGGAGAGGCCTTTGTCCAGCAGTGGACTATTATAGGCTGTTGATGTTGATACTTCAGCGCCATCTAACCAAAACACACCGCACTACGCGGTAACTACTAATACTGTATCGGGAGATCAAAGTTCTCGCGTCGATTGTCATTAAAACGGCTTCCCAACATATTGATGTTCGGGCCGCGGATGTGATGTGATGTGTATTATTATTTGGAACAATGACACAAGTAGATATTCTTTTGTTTCTATTTTAATAATTGTTAATTTTTGCATGCTGTGACATTCAGATTCAGATGGTGAAACCAGCTGTATCTCTCCCATCTGTTTATTGTATATATAACCCATATTACAGTAAATAAATTGAATTGAATTGCAGACTGGTTACATTCTAAAATTTTAGAAAAAAGACATACCTTAGATATGGGGCGGTAGTTTTCAATATCGTATTATTTTTCTTTTTTTGATATAGGTGTAACAAAAGCTAATTTCCATGTTTATTAAAATTATTTGAATGATGATGATGATGAATGATAAACATTGAAATTTTAACCCGTGGGTAGACTTACTTTTTGATCCTTTTTTGCTCAAACATTTGTCTAAACATTCGCCAAGAGTATTAAATCTATTGCCGTTGCCTTGACAGCCACCCCATGCAAAAGTGGAACAATTTGATGTAGAAACATCGAAGTAATACATCTCAATGCCTCCTCTGCAAGGTCCTTTATCTGGCTTCAGGGTACATGTTTTTGATAAGACTGCATGGTAAATATTATTAAAATATGTAGGTTATATGAAAACATAATAATAATAATAAATTGACACATGTCACACACAGCAGTCTGATTTCAAACTAGGCAGAGCCCGTACTATTGAAACCAGACTGCGGATATTTATACAGCTCTAAATTAAAGAACAAAAAAAAAAATTGTTTTGGGTGGGAATCGAACCCGGTGGTTAGTGACCCGTCATTAACATTGATACAATACTGTTGTTAACACTAAAACCTTTCTTCTTTCAACGATAAACTTCTTGCAGCTAAAGGGTTTAAGTCTAACAAGTTTAAGTTTACAAATAAATATTATGGATTTATATGTTTACCTTACCGTAGGCTAGTAAAAAAAATATATCGCGAACTAATATCGGTTTGTAAATTTAAATATCTACAATTCCAATAGTGCCACTTTCAAGATTCAAAGATTTACGCTAAAGAGGCGTGGGAAAAATAATAAAGAATTCCCGTGCCACATAAGTGACAGCAGGCATCGGAGAGCACAGAAGATCCTTTTTTGAATCTTGCTTCTTAGCTTATAACTGACTTCCTTTCAAAAACTGAATTATGACTGAACTACATATAAATATACAAAAAAAAAACGAATATATATTTATTTACCTTGTCCCTTAAATGGAATGTTTCTGGTGGGAGCCGCTGTTGGCTTTACATTCTTGAATATTCTTACACAATCCCCCTTGTGTACATATAAAATAAAAAAACAATAAAGCAATTTAAAAAATGGTTGCATTTCTTTTTATCAGCGTTATACACATTTGCAATCGTCAGCCGATCGAGGAGGAATTAAAAAATATTTTATTGTAGAATTTTATTGTGAATGTATTGCGCACTTTTATTTATTTCAGGCTTTTTTATTGTTTTTAACTATTGCCTGTGTTCTTATTTGACTGAATTTTTATTTATATTTAATGCACCAATCGTTATTATCGTCATACACGCGACGGGCCTACAATGTCCTGCGTGTTCAATTTAATAATGCGTTCAGGATGCTGTTGGGGCTGCCGCGGCGCTGTAGCGCATCGGGTATGTTCACGGAGGCTCGCATAGATGATTTCTACGCAATTATGCGAAAGAAAGCGGCTTCCTTACTCCAGCGCATACATGACAGTGGCAACAGCATTCTGAAAATGATCGCTGCCAGACCGGACTGCCCATTCCAGAAACAATGGGTGGGGACAGTCATAGGTCTATACAAATAGTAAATATAAGTAAAAATGTAATTAGTAATAATACTAACCTATCATCTTAAGCACTATTGTTACTAACACTAAAATACTAACATAAATATGGAACTTAGTCTGAAATAATCTTTTATTATTATTATTTATGACAGCTTTTCAGTATGAATTTTTACTGTCATTATTGTAAGCGATATTAGTGCTGTATTGAGTTTCATACAAATACCTAAAAATAAAGATTTACAGCAGTTTTTTAGATGATAATTCAAGGCCAAAGCATTAGTCCTCTACAGTAGTGGATCCACTTGTAATATTTCACTCTGAAGTTTCGTCATATCACATTGCGGTTTGCCCTGGTGATGAAACGACATTCGGAAACAGATCATAAAAACAAAAATAGTTGCCGGTGCAAACAAAAGGCCAATTCTCGTAATAGAAGTTCAGTCACAATTCAGTTCCTATTAACTTTCAATCTCACAATTGTCATAAAATAGTATTTTCGTAGTGAAGTAAATATAATATATATATTATACCCTATTGTTTGTTCAAAAAGGAGATACGTTTCAATTTTTGTAAATTTTTAAAATGTGCGAATAAAAAACACATACATCAAAATAAAATAACCTAGTTAAAATTATAGGGAATTTAACTAGACTCTGAAAGCAGCTTACTCTAAAATCGAGTTAAGTTTACACTTAAAATAAATGGTTTCAACTAACAAACTCAGAACTTGGCGCAAATGAGACAGACGCGTTCGAAACATCTTGCCTTGAAGATCTTAACGAGCGTCAGATTCTATACTGTAGCGTTTTTCTTGAGCTCGAATCAAATTAGCATATGTATTCCCGGTATGAAATTCAGAACAGCTTTCGCACTTGGCAAATTTGCATTGTTAATTGTGGCTTCTAGCGTTGCCGCCTTCGTTGTACGGTGTACTACCCTGATGTGGGTATGTTAATGACACAATGTCGGTGCATCTTAAAATTTTGTGGAGCCTACAGTTATCTTGTTTGTTTTGCACTTTTATTTGCATGAAGTTGCTTTTGTTGCGCTTACTAAAAAGATACACGGCTTCTTCGCATGTATGATAAGACTTACGTAAACTTAGTTTTATACAACACTGATTTTAATTAGATAGC
Source organism: Arctia plantaginis (assembly GCA_902825455.1). Lineage (NCBI taxonomy): Eukaryota > Metazoa > Arthropoda > Insecta > Lepidoptera > Erebidae > Arctia > Arctia plantaginis. The sequence goes on along the minus strand of CADEBD010000048.1, from coordinate 157,308 downwards.
CTTGTTAGGGAGAGCCATGCTTCGGCATCCGTGCCGGGAAGCACCTCCCTCCCTCCTTTTCTTTAATACTGGGAGATCATTCAAAGAGCGGCAAAGCACTTGTGTCTATTGAGTTGCGGGTTGTGACTGTATTGACTTAGCGGATAATGCAGTGGTTTAAACGGTCACCTCGCCGCTTACTACTACGCTGAGTGTTGTGGGGTCCGATGCCCACATGAGACGACACTTTGTGTGATCAACAAATTGTTGTGTCGTGTGTTGAGTCTAGGTGTTATTTGTGTCCGTTTCATTTATTTTTGTAAAGTCCTCCGCGACACAGAATATATTCCTAATGCAGGAGTTGTCATGTCATAAAAAAAACATTTGCGGCGGTAGTCATACCATCAGGTGAACTGTCTGCTCGATAAAAATATTTTTCCAAAAGCGATGCATCCTGAAACTAGTAGGCAATTTGTAACTACACAGTACCAATACACAATGATTCACCTAAGGCTTTTCTAATAGCAAAAAGATAAGCATCTCATATTGCCTGAACTGCGATACGAAAAGGTTACTTTTATCTAAGCCTAGGGGATTTGCGCTATTTGCTCGCCTTACGAAGCCTGCTACCTGGTTGCCAAAAGCAAATTGATGTTCGAATAACAGTAGGACTCTATTCAAAAGATCGCTATCTTAACTTGTAACTGTTGATATAGATACGTAAATATAAGAAACTTAAGCCACGAAATGTTTTTTAAAAGATATATAATAATATTGGTTAAAAATATAAGATTACGTTATGTTTTCAATGTTAATGTTTGAAATTGATTTGTTTTGTGTAGAAAATATATAATTTAACAGCAGTATTCTTTCTTTCTTTTAAAAGACAATTCCCGCATTAGGAATGTGTCACGGGGCCTTAACAAACATACTTGAAACAGATACAAAGAACGCCCAGACTCAGAACAACAATTTGTGGATCACACAAAGCGGTGTCTTATGTGGGGATCGAACGCACAACACTCAGCTCAGTAGCAAGCGGCGTGGCAACCGCTTAAACCAATACGCTATCCTTGTAGTAGTGACCCATGAAAACTTTTATTTTTAAACAATGACCAGGCCCGCACTAGGAATATGTTCCGTGTCGCGGAGAACTTTAAAAACATTCATGAAACGGACACAAAGAGTACTAACATTGAGAATGATATTTTGTGGCCTACACAAAGGTGACCGTATATTGTTATGCCATACTGTTTCATAAACTTTAATTATAAATGTAATCTGAAATAAAGTCAAAAAACATCAAAAAGTCTAAGCAACACGCATAATTTACAGACACTGCAGATTATTTTATTTTCGTCTTAGCGAACTAGATTGGTATACAGTCTTTTTTGTTCTTGGAAATGTATACTGGCTGATTTAAAAGAAAGGTACTTTTCGATTGTGTTTTATTTTCATTATAATAAAAACAAATTACTATTTCGGATTTCGAGTTTTTTCGTTGCTTGATAAATTTGGTATTTATCTCACTTTTATCATATTAAGATACACAGTTTTAAAAAAAAATGAGTATTGAATCATGTCATGGAGCGGTGCCATTTGACTGATAATGAAATGCAAAGGGCTGTAGGAATGCTACAAGTTTGAAGATATCAGTCCCAGTTATTTCGGCATTTTGGTGTCAATAGAAGCGTGATTTGTCGTCTTTCGACTTTTTTTGATGTGTTTATTGTAAGAATTATACAAAATACAGAAAGGCTCGGTGAAATTAAAAGTGCATTATTTGTAAATGATTTAGCTTTGAAAAAATATATTGAACATTTTATTTTCTTTGTAACATGTTAGCATTAATAATATACTTACATTTCTAAAGAACATTCTAATTTAAATCAATATATTTTATTTATTTATTTGTTTTAATAAATAAATGAAAAAAAAAACAAACATCTGCAATATATGTTTTAAATACGAGTATTTGCAATCAGCAATCTATATCACTTCATGTGGAAAAACCCAATGGGAAAGAAAACGCACAAAGTTCAGAGTTGATTCTCACATTATATTGATAGAATACATAATATATTCTATCAGTAAAATACTCTTATTAAGTCATTTTATACCAAGATGACCATGTAATCTGGACAAAAAATATTAGTCAAGTTTTGGATGAGTCATTCTTAGTCTAAGTAGGTGCTACTCTTGTTGGCATTTAAAATATATCACGCAATACAAAAGAGCTATAAAAATTAATAATTTACAATCGATACTGTGGAATATAAAAATATGAATATAAATTAATATGAATCTAGACACAAAGACGATTATAATACTTAGACAAATAGAATACTGTCTATTTTAAACCCGACCGTGTGAGTACCTGAAAACATGCAGTATGCAGAATAAAAACATTTTCTTACCAAGTTGATTCCCGTGATAAATCTCGCCCAATCCGAACTCAATCCTGGAGTCCTCAATCAAGAGTAAAACGGAAATCTCGGGTATAGATACGGACGATACTATAGGGCTCGGGAGCCCGGGCGAAATATTTACCTGCATCTTGTTCGATTGCTTGTTTTGTTAAAGTTATTTGTATTCCATTTCCAGTTTCTTTTTATATAAGTTATTCTTTTTTTTGGCTCTTCATAAGGGTTTAGTGGATACAGTTTTATGTTATAATAATTATGTAGGTAAACAATCTTATTTTCCTTACGCAAGAGACTGGTCTGTGTGGTGACGGATTAAGAATACAGAGTGTCGTCACCCCTATTCATCCCGAGGGTGTCGTAAGAGCCGACTAAGGGAAAAAACTACGCAGAACAACAGCACTGCAGAGAGAAGGAAAACTTGACACAAACCCTATACCAACCCGTCTGGCTAGCGTAGTATAGTAGGCCAAAATCTCCTTTCTAAGGATAGGCTTATGTCCAGCAGTGGACTGTTAAAGGCTGATGATGATAGACTGGTGTTTGTTTAGAAAGCCTATGTTAGGCTCCCACCTCTTGGAGAAATGGCGTTAATTTCTTTGTTGTACAATTTTGGTGGCGAGATTTAGAGAATTTTATTTCAACCTAAGATTAGTCATTGTGTGTGCATGAATGCATCACAAAATGCATAAAAATAATGCGATTACTGGATATATTTGAAAATGAATTGAAGTTTCGCTTCTTAGATACCGTACTTATAGTAGTATCGATGATAAATGAACTTAGTTTTCATCATTTATATGCCATATTTATATCATAGTTAAAGTTTATAAACATCTAAATGTTTTGATAAAAAAGATTTGCGTTAAAAGGGGAGTTATACAAACGAGTACTATATTCATATACTTAATCGATTTAAACGGTGTCTGTAAACTTTGGTAACCTGCCTTATAGCGTTCCGTTGGATCCTCCAAGACTTTTCCAGAAGAGCGGGAACGCGAACAGACAAATCATCTTTTGGTGATTATCACCGCCTTAATACACTTGCAAATCAAGCATCACAAATAATTCTTCATTAACCTCACTAATCTAGTATTTTATTTTTATTTCAAATTAAAATAAAATATTAAATCAAGTTTTTCGGTTGACGGAACTCCGAGCCGGCTGATGTGTACTGAAGCATGAATCTCCTACGGCTTGAAATGATATTAAAAATTAATTTTATAATAAAACCTTCAAGGAACTTCGGGTCTATAGAACCCCAGTCCGAACGAAGTTCCTTGTGGCTTTTGACGGACGTTTGCTATATACATATATATGAAATATGAAAAAGATGTGAGCTGACGTATCGGAAAAAAGCATGGTTACACATTTTTCGGTCTCGCTCCTATCCGCTCAGAGCGTGTTGAAGGAACTTCGCTCCAAAAAGAGTTGTTGCTGGATAAACCACTATTGAAGAAAACTAAATAGAAACAATATGTAAATAAGCTTCATTAGCATAGGAAACAAAGAAGAATAAATTCGAATCAGCGTATGGTAAATAATTGCGGTGGAGTAAAGGTAGAATAAAATTCTTAGATAAAGCTTTGTGGCGTATGGCTCGAGGCACCCTCTAGCGGAAGCCGCGGAGACAAACTATGCGAACGGGAAGACGCTCTGAATAAGTGAAATAGATTAAATTGTTGCAGAGAATATGAGTTTTATTTCATTGTCCCTTGGTATCTATAAGCTCCCCTTCCTCCCTTCCTCCCTTGGTGTCTATAAGCTCCTTTTAAGAAGGCACAATGAAATAAAACATATTCTCGAGTAACCAATATTGCACGGAGAATCAGTACATTGAACTGGAAGAGGCTGGTTATATCTCCAGGCGGACTGATGGTCGTTGTCGCCGACATGAGTTAGAGTGGAGAGATCGATTAACGGCTTCCTGGGGCACGATAGATCGATGACTTGAGGAAAGTGGCTGGCTACAAATGGATGCCGACTGCCCAAGATCGGGGTATAATATCAGTACTAAGCAATAATAAGCTATCTTTCTATCTATTTATCTAACAACTTGTCTCTGTTTTATTACTTACTCTGTACCAACATAGCGACCGCTTCGCGCACGATGTTTGTTCATTAGAGGTTTTAATTTGATTTTTCTAGCGCGTTCTAATTGCAGTGTGCTTATAATGCTCTACTCATTCATAGTTTTCATGGCGGTCGCAAAATTAGGTCCTATTAACTCTTATGTGCTTTGAAATTGTATTTTTTTTAATGTTTCCTTCAGCTGTGCGAATGTTCTGTTTTTAATTTTCTTTTACTTTTTTTATTTTAATGTTCTTGTCTGTCTATTGTTCTTGTCTGTTGTGTTTTATAAACATGTGTGGGTAAATATTCGTTCTTTTAAATTCTTTGGTTTTCTGCTTCATTCACATCCCGCGGAAATTAAATTCACCGTTGGTAATTGTTTTATAATACTCAATAATTTAAATCAAGAACATAAATTTGAACACATATAGTTTATCAATTATGTTTTTTCATAGATTATTGTGGGTAATGCCAACGCCAATGCGCAGAAGTAAAAAGAGCGAAGAATCACTCGTATAATGTATTTCTTATCGATGTTGAAAGAAAGGTCCAGATAATGTTGGAAATACTACGCAAATATACCAATATACTCTGTAGATATTTATAATAATATTACCTTATTTATTTATTTTATTTTTAGCCTGTATTGTCCCACTGCAGGACAAAGGCCTCCCTCTCTCCCTTCCAAATCTCTCTATCGTGTGCTAGTTCTAATCTTTTCTTTTGTTTAGTGTTAGTCCTTCGGAAGCCGTCGGGATCGTCCCGCCTACCACTGGCCTACCACGTTGTCGTTTAGCGTCTTGTGGGACCCAAGTTTTGCAAATTTTTGCCCATAGATGCGGCAAACGTGTCCGGCCCAGTCCCATTTGAGTGATATTATTGTATAAGTATCATGGTGATGATGGTGATGATGATAAAGTGGTGATCATCATGATATAAATGGCTCGAATCTTAATGTGGTACAAAAGAGTGGAGTATTTACACATTTAAAAAAAAATGATATAAACGTGGTCGCCGTCGAGAGCGAGTTGATGTAAAATAAACTCACACTGGTCCGCCGGATGTTCTTTTCACCAAGTTAAGATTTACCGAGGTTACTTTTCAGTGAGTGAGTGAGGTTACTGGAGGTTAACCCCTCCTCCCTCAAATTCTATACTTTCGACTTGCAGGTGTCCATGGGCGGTGGTAGTCACTTACCGTTAGGAAACCCATCTGCTAGTTTGCGGCTTTTTATTCTAGGAAAACCTTCTTTCATTAGTGTACTTCTTATTTTAAAGATACTGATTTGAAATAAATAGTTACCTGGGCGTGAATAGTTTAAAGATTATTTTATTTTTATGTAATTGTAATTTTTATGTATTTTTATGTATGTGATTATATTCTTTGTCCCCCAAGACCTGGTTTATGGTTTGAAATGTTACCTAGATATTAGTTATACTCGTATTTCTTCGGTTTATAAGAATGTTGTACCACAAATTAACGTGGTTATGTGTGTAGTTTAGTGGTTAGTCCGTGTGGTGACAGATTAAGAATATGGAGTGTCACCACCCCTATTCATCCCGTGGGTGTTGTAAGAGGCGATTAAGGGAGCAAACTATGCAAGACAATAGCACTCCAAAGAGAAGGAAAACTTGAAACAAACCCCATACCAACCCTTCTGGCCAGAGTGGTATAGTAGGCCAAAACCTCCTTTTTTAAAGGCTGTTATGTGTTTAATAAATGTAGATATTTTCTTTTTTTTTCATGACTTCTACTCAAGTTGCGTACAGCGCCATCTGTGTAATGTGTTTGGAACTAGGATGGCTCTGTTCTCAAAAATTTTACCGAGTGGTTCTTGTCTAAGCATTATTTAACTTTTCTTAGTATACGTAATGCGGGTTTAACGTGATTATAGAAATATAATAAAAGAAATATCAAGTAACAGATTCTTTTTTATTTAAATCCGTTCACACATTTTTATATTAAGTGATCCTGTATTTCTTTAGCTGTGGGATTTCGTTTGCTATAATTGTAAATTGTTTTATGCATGGTAACATAGGTACAGTAGAATTTATACATTTTACTAAATGATGTTGCCGATTGATGTAGATCAACTACGAATTACGAAATTTTGAGGATATTTAAAAAACAACGCCTATTATTCGTAGTAAAATATTTTCTTCATTACTAATAAATTAATGCACATGAAGTTAATAGATCAAAAGTGATTAAATAATTAATTTAATAATTTCTTAATGCAGGTATACAATTTTATTTAAACATGATTGCACCTCAAGTAAATGGTGTCACCTCAAACAACCTTAAGTGGAACTAATTTGATTAAATATTTTTTACTAATTAGTTTAAAAATGGGTAGCATATTGTTAACAGATACAAATAAATATTAAGGTTAAGTAAAAACCTTCCCCTATTTGATATCGTTTAAAAATTCCACAAAAAACGGTTTTGTTAAATAAAACAAAAGTTGACGTATTTCAAAATTATCTTTATTTATTTACACATTGTTAAAGTAATTAAATATTTGGGTAAATTAATCAATGATCAAAAATAATAACTTATAAGTATTTATATAACATGTGCTTAGACGTAATTTGATGATTTATACATAATTGGAATATTCTTTAATTTGTAAAGAGTTTTATTTAAAAAACCATCAAGATTGCGTCTATGTTCGAAAAACTAGATGACGTTAGAATATTTTTTTTTATCTTTTAACTGGTACACGTGACCTTAACCTACATTACTTGTTCTGTACTGACAGTGCTCCACCAACGGCATCAAATTAATACATAGAGAGTAGAGTAATAACCAAAAAATGATTTACCAAAAGAAACACACTGTGCTCCCAGGCTCCTTATAAACTAACCAGTTTATAAGAATTATCCTTTCCGATTTTTTTTACTGAATTGGTCTTGTAAAATTTACGTTACAGAAGAGAGAAAGACGGGTAGTGCTTTTCTTCTACTTGTTGCTAACGCCACAAGTGCTTCATGCACTTTTCGCCTTAGCAACAAGTAGAGTTTGGGTCAGACCAAGGAGACTTTGAATCAATTATTTATTAAAGAGGCGGGATTTGCATTTGTTCATAAAATTTTAAAAGATTTTTTTTTACATATTCTGAACTTAGTATACTCGACACTGTATCTATCTTATTTTTTTCAAAATCAATACTAAAGTACCTTTTAATGATTTATGCATCTTAAAAAATGATTTTATTCTTCTCGACACTCTTATGCTTAAAAGTATAAAGTATAGAGTTCAATATTGCTTAGAATAATCTCAATTATTATTAAAAATTTTGATTATAAAAAAATACAAATCATATTTTTCCATGCAGTTCATACATTTATAGTCGATTAGATGACTCGAAATTTCCGTAAATAACCACTAAAAGTTACACATGTATACCCGATCAAGTTTACACATGATCTAGCTTTTCTACCATCGAGTTCTTATTTACCTGTCCATACTACCAATTTTCCAATCCAATTAGTAGCCCGATTGGCAGTAGAAGGCTTGCACGTTATTATGTCAAGGGGACTCAATTTATAGTTGCCAAAATGGGAGGCAGTTACTGGTCACTTACACTAATCATTTTAAAGATCTGGCTTTAGACATTTAGTATAATACAATAAGCCAAACTAACGTCAGTAGGATTGCCTTTGTAAATATTAATTTCAAGTCAAACCTTGAAGCGATGCTTTCTAACATTAAACTTGGCCAAGGCTTTTGTACAGTTTTTTTTGCAATTTCAAATTGTTGTTGTCACATCTGTAAAAAGGGATTTAAACTGACTGCACGGATGGCGTAGTGGTTTAAGCCGCTTCCTACTGCGCCGAATGTTGTGGGTTCAAACCCCACATGGGAACGACACTTTGTGTGATCCACAAATTGTTCTGAGTCTGGATGTTCTTTGTATCCGTTTCATGTATGTTTGTAAAGTCCCCCGCGACACAGGATATATTCCTAATGCGGGAGTAGTCTTATAAAAAAATACAAAAATGTTAACGAATTGGAAGGAGCATTATTATAAATTATTCTCATGGCGGAAGGCAGGGTCAAGCACTTGTGTACGAATAATATTTCATTGCAGTGCTAAGAATTGTGCATGGTATGCTGTGTAGGTTTGAAAATGTTGAAAGGATGAGCGAAGAGTTAAAAGGAAGAAAGAACACTAAGGGAATAGGAAAGCTCCTGTGAGTTGGCAAGCCGGTGCTAATGGGAAATATTAGTACTGACCAGATTGGCAATGTACTGAAGAAGAGTTTTGTTAAAGCAAAAATAAATAAATGTTCAAGAGTTGAAAGAGTCAATATCGTAGAAAATGGCGTTTTATAGCCTCTGGCCACCCCGGACGGGAAGAAAACGCTAATGTATGTATGTATGTATTTAACAAAAGGAATTATAGGTGTGTAAAAGTAACAGGGAATTATTTACAAATATTCTCATTGCAGCTTAAAAACTAGCATGGTCGCTTTGAGAGACTTTGATTAATACATCAAATTATGGTGCATTTACATTATGTTCCTGAGTCATCAACATTATCATCTACAGCCTTCAATAGTCCACTGCTGGACATAGGCCATCCCTTAGAAAGGAGGTTTTGGCCTACTATATTACGCTGGCCAGACGGGTTGCTATAGGGTTTCTGTGAGTTTTCCTTCTTTTTGCAGTGCTGTTGTCCTGCGTAGTTAGTTCCCTTAGTCGCCTCTTACGATACCCAGGAATAGATAATAGGAATGTTGACACTCGGTATTCTTAATCCGTCACCACACGGATAATTTGAAACGTCTTAATTTATAAATATTTACAATAACAATTTTGACTTATTTTCAATTACCATAGTTTTTTTCACACAGTGTGCCACAATATAAACCAACATGTAAGTGAATAGAAACGACTACTGAATGCATGCGCAACCATGGACCGCTTCTAGAGACACATTTGTGTTGCCTTCCTTAAATTGCTTACAATTCTTTGCTGGTTAAGCCTCCTGTAGCCTCACTTTATTGTTGAAAGCAACTAAAAAATTGCTCAACAATAGTTTTCTGTAAGGCCAAGTGATACCACTCCGATCGAGGCGGTCCTTTTTTTAAGGTATTATGACTGTCCCACTTTAAATATATACCACTGTATATATATATATAGATGTATATTTCTATGAATAGTCTGGAATAGGTTGGCTCGTTTATATCTCTTTTGTAATGATTTGTTCAATCAAAAAACAGATCTATGGGTATACGATACTGCAGTACTGCTATACTGTAGTATGGGTCCCATTTCCACTCCGAGACTTGCGCTATTTTTGAACATCAGTAAAATATGTGAATGCATTATTATTAACAACAAATATTTAAAAGCGTCAAAATATTTGTAAATCGAACACACACTTTTTTTTTCAAAACACGTATTTACAGTTCATTATATTTTAATTTATATCATAGTGTATAGTAATAATATGACGGTCTTTGACATAACATAGTAACAACGACAAATAAACAATTACACTCGGGTAATCTGAAAATTTAATTTTCTTTGCTAACCTTAACTTAACTGGCCATGGAGCCTTTATAAGTTATCACAATATTTTATATCTTTACAATAAAATTAATTATTTACATTTTTTATGAAATTAATTATTTAGAAATATTTAAAAGTGGAATGTACATACATCAGTGGTAATATTAATAAAGCTAAAGTAGGCTTGCAAATCACGTGACATAATTATATAATTATTAACAATACTTATTAAAACAAAACAACTTGTGTAGTGAGAGTTCGTACTTTATTATTAACTTTTGAAAAGTATCACAAACCTAAATCTGGTAAAAATTGTAATAGGTCTTGTTCTTTATTTCCTAAATTTTCACTCTTAGAGGTGGAGTATCTTTAAATTTAACTAAGAACATAATCTGGCATAAATAATATAAATTTTTTTTCACACATGGGATGAATATAACATAGTAATATAAAAAAAATCTTTATTTATCACACAGCTCAATTTATCGTTTATATATTTTTGATTTTTAAAACAAAAAAAATGTTAAAAAAAGAAATAAGTTATCAGTTAATATGGTAACTTCCTTTTTGTTTTGTTTTACCACCACTGAGGTGATCACTCGGTTATAAATGCTTTATGGTCATAGCTCATTAGAGCCACCCGGCACCCGACCAGCACCGCCCTGCTTCAAGCGGTAAGTATTTTTTGTATGGAGTACTATGACATGTGTATGCTTACTACATTAACACCGGAGCGCCTCGCCATCGAATAGTTCACGCGCGAGGAAGATGCGAACGTGTCTGTCGTATCGTTTTCTGGTCAACAACGCGGAGTCCATTCGTAAACCACCCGTGGACCACTCGTCGACAAAGAGTGGACACCGACAAGAGGTGGTACTGGTTGGGTGTCGGGTGCGTGTAATGAGCTGTAACCTATACGCTTCAGAAGGAAATACTTTTAAAAAATCTGTCTTAAAATTTTAAATTACATATTGAAGGAACAAAAACAGTCTTTTGTGATAATATTGCAACGTCATTTATAATTACATGAACATATTCATAAAATAATAAACTTGTAGTTATCGTTAATTTTATTTGTAGTGTCATGTGGAGACCTGCTCAATATTTAGGTTTATTAAATGAAGAAAGAAATAAACTCTTGTAATAACATTTTAAACTTTTAAAACAAATTGCAAAGCCTTATTAAAATAAAAACAAGTACTTATTTAGGACAAAGGTGCTACTATCGGACTAAATTCGTCTTCTTAACCTATTGAAACAGTTATTTTCAACCCCCAACCAGAGATTCAAATGGATGTTTTGTGTAAATTTCATCGTAGTCTTCATATTCGTGTTCGGGTGCATCGAAATCTTGACCCATGACCATTGGGAGAAGAAATATAAACAGCACGACAAGCCAACTTCGGAAGCACTTCGCTGAACATGCGTCATTGTGGGTAACTGGAAAAAAAATAGAAAAAAAATACGATTACATAGTCATAAAAGTTTTAATATTTAGTTTATTTCTTTCCTGAGATCTATCTAGTGAAGCAATATTATATGTCCCTCAGGGGACACAAAATCATCATTGCCGCTGATATTAATGCGTCAACTACGTAACCGATATATTTCAACGTTGTGCGATTGAAGATTTCATTGCAGAAATGAATCTTACTATGCACCACCAACTTTTTGCAACCCAAGGGGTGAGTCTACTATTGACTACCCATGGCGTCTCCTCCCAGATGCATCTTGTAGTAATCACCTCTTGATCGTGTACGAATTCATACCAAGGGTTGCACAGGATCCGCAAAGAACCTCTGATAATTTTAGATATAAAACTAAAGGTGAGAACTGGGCTTTTTTTGGTTCAGTCTTTGCAGCTCACGCCAAAGACTTCAGTCGCTGTAGTCTATCAGCTGAGGAAAGTGCCGAAATACTTTCAGATACTTTCACATACTTTGCGGATGTGTCTTTTACTCGTAGACGAGATTGGTGCCATGATAAATTAGTCGAACTACGTAGAAGCTATCGGAAAGCTTGGAGAAAATTAAACGCTATTAAAAATCATAATGTAACAGGAGATTGGTACAATAATGCTCTCATTGCTCCCAGAGTTTCAGATCCCACTACAGAGCCGCTGCAGAAAAAACTAAGGGAAACTTAATTCAGAAACTTTTTGATAAAATCGATTGAGAAGACCTGTGGTCACCTTTGCCAATGAATTTAAGGCAAATAGATCAATATCAAGTACACAATATCAAAATTAATAACAGATATACTACAAGAGTAGAACAAACAGCAAAATATCTTTTAGAATCACTTGTACCTGACCATCGGCCGGACAATAATACCGATTATCACCGACAGATCAGGCAGTGGGCCATCGAACCACCACTGTCTCCAATGTCTGACTTACCATCTTCAGACAAATTTCGCAATATCGTCAGATCCTTGCAGCTAAACAAGACTTGAGGAGATGATAAAATATCAAACAAAAGGATAAAAGAAGCTTGCAAACTTTCGGGTGGCACGATTTTGACCGTTTTTAATCTCATTGCGGAAGAAATTTGGCGGTGTGGTAATATTTGTGTCATACCAAAAAGCGGTGACAACCCGCCGAATGATCCTGAATCCTCCTGACCAATCATTGTTACTATCGTTAGAAAAGTTTTTAGAACGTTTTGTAGTGCCCCGGCTTCTGCGGGTGGAGTTAAATTTCATGATAAACAATTTGGATTCACGTTGGGGAAATTGACAACTAAACTAACACTTGGTCATTCTGTGTCGAAGCTGCTTACAGGGGGATGTTCTCAGGGATCAGTGCTAGGTCCATACTTGTGCAATATAGGCTTCGACAATTTTCTTGTAATACTAATACCATACGGATGTTCTCTGAATACTGTGCTGACTACGGTTTATTATTGGTGGAATCTGATATTAGGGCGGGGCTTGAGAAATTAGCCAATAGATGTTTGAACTTAATATCTCATTGGGGTGAACGTAGACTCTTAACTTTTGCACCTAACAAAGCCTTCCAGCTACTTTTAAAAGGCGACCTCAAATCACCGCCGAGCATTAAATTTGCCAATGTTACTGTAAAAAATAAAACCTTAGTGTGTTATTTAGGATTAGTTTTAGAAAGAAACTTTTCATTTATCGAACATATTAAAATAGTTAATAAAATGTTTAAATGAGTTTCTGTGCATTGACAAGGATATTAACTGCGACAGGGGGTCTATCATTTAATACACTAAAGATCATATACGGAGCTACTTACTAAAGGTTCTATGTCCTATGGTGCACCTGTATGGGCCGATAGAGCGATCGTAGGCGCTGTTTGTCGCAAACTGTTACAAGGCCAACTACTTGCCCTAATATTTTTGTGTCATGCATATAGGACAGTTAGCACTGAGGCTTTACCGGTGTTGGCGGGTGTGCTTTCGGTCGATTTCGACGTGCAAAGACGTGCTATACAACATTAGAAAATATGGAATTCGATTTTTTGGGCGCACGAGATCGCGATAAAATCACAAGATTGCTTCAACAGCAGTCCGATATGTATAGTGTACCTCATAGACGAATGGCAACAACGCTGAGACGAATCATCTAAAGGGACCACCTTTACTAGTTCTTTACATCTGTTGACGAACGAGGACACTGTATTCATTTAAATTAGTCGAGTCATCATTGTGTCAATGCTCAACACCTAACTCTAACTATGAACAGACTGCTTATCATATCCTCTGGGAATGTAGTCTGGTATACTGAACGTAATATAATGCTAAATAGCTTACAGGTGACATCTGGGGCGGTACACGATGGGGATTTTGTGTTAACTAGGTTAATATGCCGTGCGTTTAGGCGATTCTTCCATACTTAGGACCCAAAATATTTTGTGGCCGTGGTGCTTCCCTGTTTAAAAGGGTACATTATGCCTATTTTACTTTATTTTGTTTTGTCTCTTTGCTAAGGAGGGAAGTGGATTTATTATATAATTCCAACTCCTCCCATTTTCATCTGATTAATTTCGTTGCAGGTTTCCAGACATTTTAATTTTTCCTGGGATTTCCCGGGTTTTAGAAATCGGTGTGTTCGTGGGTCACTGTTGTTGATCCTGGTGTACAGGAGTTACAGTGGTGGGCGTTTGGCATACCTCAAGCCCATCACTGTTGGGATTAAACCCATTTAAAAAAAGTGAAACAGTACGTGTGTGATTAACAATTGCCATAACATTCGATCTATGGATTTGAAGTAGCGCCATTGGATCAAAAGTAATAAAAATAATAATGCTTATTTCTCACCACAGTAATTCGGGTATTTACAAATATTAGGCTTAGTAAGTAGTCTAATCTCTCCAGTCTCGAAGTTGAGCAACAAGTTATCCTGATAATGGAGAACGTAGACCTCTTCCTTTTTGGAAGTCGGTTAAAAATTTATAAAGTTTTGTAAAAGTTAATTTAAGTTCTCCGACTTACTTCTCTCTGGTCTTGGATCAGTCTCCGGCGTGAAGAAGTCAAGATTAGCTGAGCTTCTATACACTTCATAGACGCTAGCGAGACAGGCGACTCTTAGACGTCCGCCGATAAACAAATCTTGTGTCACCTTGATGTCAGCCTTTACATTTGTCCAGTAAAGGCCATTATCAGTAGGATGAAGACTCATTTCTGATGAACGCAGCTGAAATGTAAAAAGAAAGTCTTTTTAATATTATTTTTATAAGTTACTTTATACCATACAATATCTATTATCTAGGTATATCTTGTATCAAGATATACCTAGATAATAATAATATATTGCGCTATAGAAATCCTTAAGAGTCCTAAAACTATGGAAGGCATAGTGTAACGTTCGACAACAATTTTGAAACATTATCAAACAATCCTCTACATTTTACCTTGCAATAAAGGTGAGGACAACAAACATTATGACTTTTCATTATATTCATTTTTGTAATAATTATATTTGTAATAATTATAGTAAGTCCGTGTGGTGACGGATTAAGAATACAAATTGTCACCACCCCGATTCATCCCGTGGGTGTCGTAAGACCCGACTAAGGGAGCAAACCAAGCAGGACAACAGCACTGCAAAGAGAAGGAAAACTTGAAACAAACCCTATACCCGTGTGGCCAGCGTGGTATAGTAGGCCAAAACCTCCTTTCTAAGGAGAGGCCTTTGTCCAGCAGTGGACTAGTATAGGCTGTTGATGATGATGATGATGAATAATTATATGGCAACCTTTATATTACACTGCGAAGATGACTCAGTGTAGTGGTTTATCAGAGTACTAGCTGACCTGCGCAACTTCGTCTGCGTCTCTCAATAGTAATAAATTTTCTCCGTTTTTGAAACATTCTTCATTGGTGCTCCGCTCCTATTGGTCTTAGCGTGATGATATACAGCCTATAGCCTTTCTCGATAAATGGGCTATCTAACACTGAAAGAATTTTTCGTATCGGACCAGTAGTTCCTGAGATTAGCGCGTTCAAACAAACAAACTCTTCAGCTTTATAATATTAGTATAGATACGAAATAAGTGGTTTTCTTGTAGCAGTAATTCAAGTTATGGTTATTATTTCTGGTGATAACGTCTACTTGCAAGATAAAACCTATTACCTTGTCGATGTCATAAGCAGGCTAACCTTTTCTACCAATGAAAATTATGCCGTATTTTCTGCTCGCCAGTATTAGGCTGCCTCGACCTAGGTATATTATAGAACCACCGCTGTTCCTATCGGTTGATCAGAACTCAGCTTAGGTGTTATTTCAAAAAATTCGGAACGGGTTATATATCGTGTCAAATTTGAGCTTAATCGATGCAGAACTTTTGGAGTTTTTTAAGCGTACACAAGCCAACTTAACATTTATGTAATTGTATATTTAGATAAAAAAGTTATTGAAAATACCTATTTCCACACTCACTATAGAAAATAAACTCAAATAAGTCAGCATAAAGTACTTGAGTATAATCTAAATTTAAATAACATTATTTGACAAAATATAAATTTACAATCAAATTATTAACGTAGGTATACTTTACAACCGGCGTGGGTTGAGCAGAGGCGAGACCTCGTGGCGGCCATCGGAGTGGGAGTTCTTTCGCTCGATAGCCTGATTGCGGCTATCGTGCGGAGCGAGAGTGCGTGGAACTCTGCCGTCTCCTTCTGCGAGCAAGTTATGCTCGCGAAGGAGACGGCGGAGCGGGACCGGGAACGGGCTAGGTACCGCAAGCGACTCAGGCGCCGGAGGTCGCAGAACGACCTCCGTCCTCCATAAGCACAGGTCTGGGGGTGACAGGTGAGGCCATCTGTCACCCTAGCAGAAGCAGGCCAGGGTGGCGGCGAGCGCATTGCGAAGCGCGCTCGCTTCCAAAGAGCAGAGGGAACATGGGGTTCCCACCCGGGGGGGTCGTCTACTCGTCTGTAGATGGCCCGAGGTATATCGGGGCACCAGGGACTTCCTTTCTAGGGTATACCTGGTTCCCCGGCTATTAGTACCCGGCGTGCGGTTTTAGTCGGTTCGTGTCCGACATGCCACCGGTGGTATCCGAGGGGATTTGCGCACGGAAAAAAAAAAATTAAAAGGTATACTTTACAACTAGATGATAGTATTTGTTTTTTTTCTTTCAGGAAAATATTTCATGTACTTAAATATTATCGAATAGTAGATGATATGATATTTAGTAAGCATAAGTAGCATTTTTTATAAATAAAGTTTCCATAATACAATAAATATATACTTACAGCTTCTTCATTAATGAATATGGTGAGATTTGCAGCAGGTTTAGCTGGTGATGAAGTACAGTTTGCTTGGAGTACCTCCCCAGGTTGGTAACGGTCTTTGTCTGCTTTTAATACAGGACCACTTGGCGGCAAAGCTGAAATAATAAAAAAAAACAGAATGTTACGAAGCTATCACAATGTGAAATAATAATAATGATAATATTAATAATAATATTGTACCACATTCACACAACGCCATCTAGTCCCAAACTAAGCAAAGCTTGTACTATGGGTACTAGACAACTGATATAAATACATATATACTTTTTTTTTTGTAAATACATACTAGGTATACATATTATACATAGAAACATAATTTACTTATTATACATAGAAACACCCAGACCAAATCAAACATTAAATGTTCATGCACACAAATGTTTGACTTGAGCGGGAATCGACCCCGCGACCTTTGGAATAGCAGTCCGTTACACAAACCACTACGCCATTCGGTCGTCACATAATAATAAAAAAAAAAAACATTATAGCAAGTATTTTTTAAATAAGTTATTTTGTTGCAGTATATAATGTTCTACACATGGATAAATAATTATAAACCAAGAAACTTAAATAGACAGATCCGTCTACGATTCCAAAATATGCTATTTCTTGTCTCAGTGGAAAACATAAATTGACACTGACTGATTAAAATTCAAGGGACTTCTGAACAAATATAGCAATGGAATTGAATATTCGCAAAATATAATTCTCATCACGCCAAAAATCCCACAGGGTATCATACTAGCACCATATTTAAGAAAATAACGTACTTCAAATTTCTTTGGGACATATCTGATTTCAATGTCCGTTCCTTGAATATTGAATTTCTTACTTTCTGTGCAAGATTCTATTTGAGAAACACACCCTAAAAGTTTACCCTTCAACAATCTGAATAAAAAATCATGACAGCAATTTGTATTTTGGACTAGATTTTTCCCGTGGCTCCGCTATGTATGTCGGTTTTCTCAGTGAAAAATAGCGTATGTCCTTCCTCAATAATCAAAGAATCTGCTTTCAAATATCTTTAACAGACAGACAGAGGTACTTTAGCATTTATAATATTAAGTGGGGATATTTACACACAACAGAGATGTGAGTAAGCACGCAGCTCACTTATTGGTCAGTAGATAGTTAACAACTCTAAACAATGGTGCCAATTCTGTTGTTCGAAAACTCTCTAAACTAAACTAAAAATCACTAAAAATTTATTTAGTTCTGTCAAACGTTCCCTATTCTGAAAACGTAATATTTTTCAAGACAATTTTTTTTTAGTGATTTTTAGTTAAGTTTAGAAAGTTTTCGAACAACAGATTTAGCACCATTAGCATTTATCTGTACTTTCGCAGCTTTTTGTAGCTAGTTTGTAGAAAATAATAATAAAGTTAAGCCGCTCTTTCATAGTCTCGTCTTGGCTACTGTTGGATACTGTTGTGCTCCCAGATATATTTTCCATATTGTTACTCAGCTTGCAATAACTCAAAGTATCTTTAACTTAATTGTCAGAAAAGGAATGAATTACTTAACTGTCGAGGAAGGTTCATAAAGGGTTTAAGGGACATTGTAACAATTACTGAAAAAGTGTATTCAGGCCATCATTCTGAGTCGAAAATCATTGGAATTTACTTCCTGAAAATTAAACTTTTAATGCAATCAGCTGTCAAAGATAAAGGTCATTTCCCGTAGTTATCGCACAAAAGTAATAACTACATGTGTATTCCGTGCAAACAGTCCAAGTACAATAATACAAGTTGACGGCCCGAGGGGAGCCCGTTTTGGCTGGTTGATTACAAAAAAGGGGAAAATTATAAAAAAAATGATAAATTTTGCGGCAGAAAATTCCAATGATTTTCGACTCAGAATCATGGTTTGAATACACTATTTCAGTATTCGTTACGATGTCCCTTACACCCTGTATATATGTCTTAAAATCCAATGTCCCAGAAACTAAATATTTACAACAAAGTTGTCAAAATATAAATTTTCCTGACTTATTTGGGCTAAAGTTTACCACTTAAAAATTATGGGGGTCATTAGTTAGTAACCAAATTAATGATAAGTAATTGGATTTAGAAATAACTTTCCACCGTCTAACTGTAAGAAAAATGCACTTGCATTACCAGTTTAATAACTTTCGAAAGTCTTTTTGTTTCGATCATGTATGACGGAGAACCGGTGTCTAGGTTGCTTTTAAAAATAGTGACGTCAGTGAAAAAAATAACGAAGTATCACAGTATTATTCCAAAACTCATCACCGTCATCAACCGCCTTTACTAGTCCACTGCTGGACATAGGCCTCTCCTCAGAAAGCTACTAAGCTTTATTTTAGCAGTAAAAAAGCAGTTAAAAGCAGTAAAGAAAACAGATAGCCAATTACAAATCCTCACTTATATAAATCAGAGATAAGTTACAGTGCACAAGACAATACAGAATATTATCAAGAGGTATTATCTAAGTTACAGGCACAGATCACTTATAAATTACACAGAACGTAATAGTATACACACAAAACAGACAGGACCCATAACAATAACTACTTGGACCCCTTACCATCACCCCTGAAGAATTACCCCTTTATATCGGCATTGGTTCCATGTAAGTAGTTGCGCCGATATGTCTAATAAATGATTTAAGTAGTGTTTTAAACTTCTCAATCATCATCATCGTCAACAGCCTTTAATAGTCCACTGCTGGACATAAGCCTCTCCTTAGAAAGGAGGTTTTGGCCTACTATACCACGCTGGCCAGACGGGTTGGTACAGGGTTTGTGTCAAGTTTTCCTTCTCTCTGCAGTGCTGTTGTTCTGCGTAGTTTTTTCCCTTCGTCGGCTCTTACGACACCCTCGGGATGAATAGGGGTGGTGACACTCTGTATTCTTAATCCGTCACCACACGGAAACTTCTCAAAATATATGTATATTTGATGTGTCGACTAAAAATAACTTGACACAAGAACCGATCCCGTGTAGCCTACATCCATCTATTATTTAATCATCACGAATCAGTTCCACCGACTGTTCTATCAGTAATGATGAAACACCTATTTCTTACTAGGCATTAACCGAAAATGATTACAGAGAAAAAAAGATTTTTGCTATCTAATCCTTAATCATGATTTGATATGCGACAAATTTTTTCTCTCATTCTTATGTACCTTTAAATATCTTCAAAGATCAGATCCGAAGGATTTCTTGCCTTGAAAATTAGGATTTTACTTACAAAGCTTCCCTAATCTTAAGCCACGTCTGTTGAATTTTTTATTGTATTATCTCCCTTATTTAAAGGGCCTTTAGGTATGACTATATTAAACTATATATTTTAATATGTTTGTAGCTACACACTAAAAACAAGATAGTGCAATTAAAAGACAGATTTAGTCAGAAAATGATATAAATACCAAAATGTTTTTAAGCTTTAAAAGTTTTGTTGGTGTATTTTTGAAATATCCTTCATACGATTTGACAGTGACGTGACAGCGCGCACTTACCTCTCTATTTGCATTTCTCAATTCACCGTCCTCACCTACTTACCTTGCTCCCTACTTACGTTACCTGTCTAGCAATCATGACAGAAGCCTTCGCTCAGATAACAATCTGCTTCTCTTATGTCCCTCTCACAACTCCGACTTCGTGAAATCTTCGTTCTTTGTTCAAGCAGTACTACTCTGGAATGCGCTCCCGCTCAAAATCAGGATGTCCACAAACCGCTTTATATTCAAAAAGAAGGTACATGCTCTCCTTCTTAAAGAAATTTCAGAACGATCTAATCCATAGTTAAGTATACCTCATATTCAGGTTTTCATAGTGTACGAATAAGATATGTCTATGTATCTATATAAATATACTTGTATATATATGTATATTTATCTATGCGTATTTATGATGTGTAAGTGTAGTATGTGTGTATATGTTTATATATGTAGTGAACCGTATATATTTTCATTGTACATTTGATATTATGATGTAACCTCTGTGCACCTACCTTACAAGATTTCTACATCACCCAAAGGTTGACTGGAAGAGAATGCCCTGGGCATTTAGTCCGCCGATGTACAAAAGTGCATAAAGATAAATAAATAAATAAAAACCATATTTTTTATGGTTCAGGTAGCAAACAAGCAGACGTATCACCTAATTCAAAGTGATTACTGCAGTTCATGAACGCTAATGTTACCTCAAAACAAACAGATTTCTCGCTTAAAGTTACCTTGTTGTATTTTTACATGTTATAAAACAAGTCATTATTTTTAAGATTTTTTTTAATCACACCACACATGATTCCATTAAAAGTTCAAGTGGCTCCCAATTCGTTCGCGACGGAGTACTCATGTCCTCATTTTTCTTAACAACATCTTATTCAACCCTTAGGCCCCTTTATATCTCAAAGAACGGTTCAAGTTCTTTAATGACACACAAGAAAAAGGTCATCCAAAAATTTAAGACTGGTGATGTCGCTGCATTCCATGATCAATATTTATTATCGAAGCTTATGGAATGCGTTATAACTTGAAAATAGGTGAGTTCAAGCAATAACTTTTGTTAAAATACTATAAATATAAAATAAAAATATAATTTTCAAATTGAAAGACGCCGTAACCAATGTCGCTCCGAATCATTTTGATCAACATTGCATTTAGCAATAAGACACATGAATGCATGAAATGAAATGAAATTATGAAATGATATATATTTCTGCAAGTAAATCTTTTCAGCTATTTTCACAAGTCGAACATGAGAATTATACTGTAACAATGGTGTACAAATAAAGTGTTCTTTGTCTATTTATCTACAATACCAATAAATAATAAACATAACAAGGAAACTATATCAAACTTGTTAAGAAGAAAAACGATGTAATAATAGACCAGGGCTATAAAGGTTATTATCCGTGTGGTGACGGAGTAAGAATACGTAATGTCACCACCCCTATTCATCCCGTGGGTGTCGTAAGAGCCGACTAAGGGACCAAACTACGCAGGATAACAGCACTGCAAAGAGAAGGAAAACTTGAAACAAACCCTATACCAACCCGTCTGGCCAGCGTGGTATAGTAGGCCAAAACCTCCTTTCTAAGGAGAGGCCTATGTCCAGCAGTGGACTGTTATAGGCTGTTGATGTGATGTGATAGAGAGGTAATCGAAGTAAATAGAAGTTTTTTCTGTCGTGGTAAATAAAGAGTTCATAGCCTATCGCCAGCCTGTAATAGGTGTGTGTAGTAGTGTGTAGGAGTTCAAAATATGTTCAGACTCAAAACCAATCGCATATTGTGCATCGTGAATTTTAAACGTAACTAGTAAATGTTTTTAGTACTACTGATAAAGAATCTTAGAATTTGTTCCTAGTTGACGACATTATAACCCTTTTAAACAAAAGACAGTTTTAATTAACTGTCTTATAACAACATTCTTGAAGAGTTAAAAGCTAAAGTAAAAGACAAAATTGTGAGCCTAACCCACTGCAATAATATTAGATTGGTCAATTAAAATATTACGACGAGATAAAACTTTTGTTTAATTATGCAACAGTAGAATCTAAAATTGCGATAGTCATAAATTCTCTGTCAACTTTATCTTTTATAAACGAGATATAAGATGTTTTAATTTTAGCAATATTATGTTTCAATATTTTATGTTATTTTAGCGGAAAGTTTTTCAGACTTAAATAATTTGGCTGATTGGGATCCGTATGAAAAACTTTTACAAACTGAAAATTACAAATATCCTATAACTCAGGGTAACACGTATTGTCGTCCGTAACACACGTGTCAAGTGCCACACGTATCTTGATTTGAGCGAGATAAACTGCATGTAAGTTGACGACAAAACTTGAATAACTCAACCCTTGATTGGTGTTCTCAAGTTACTCATGTGAGTCAGAAAATAACCGGAAACCTGCGTACGTGACACCGTCTTAAGAATTTCCTGCCTCCTAAAACGAAAATCTCTCTCATGCAGACCCTAATTATCCCTATAATTGACTATGGTGACGTGTGTTACTTCGACCTGAATCCAGAGCTCCTTAACAAGCTAGACCGTCTTCTTAATAACTGCATTCGATATATATTCAATCTTCGAAAGTATGACCCCGTGTCTGCTTTATGTTCTCAACTACAATGGTTGCCTATTCGCCTGCGTCGTAATCAGCGAGCGCTGATCTCTCTCTTTTCATTTCTCAACTCCCCATTCTCACCCACTTATCTCGATCCCTATCTGCGTTTCCTGTCCACTATGACAGAAATCTCCGCTCCCATAATTCCGACTTCGTGAACTCTTCGTTCTTTTTACACAAGTACATAAAGTTGTAAATAAATTAAATATGCCTTCTGTTCGGTATGATTTTTTTTTTCAAATATGTGTTTAAATAATAACATTAGGCTAGTAAACTTAAACTATGTCCGGGTGCTGACGGATTTAAAATAAAGAGTGTCACCCCTATTCAGCCTGTGGGTATCGTAAGAGCCGACTAAGGGAGCAAAGAGCAAATTACGCAGGCCAACAGCACTGCAAAAAGAAGGAAAAATTGAAACAAACCCTATACCAACCCGTCTGGCCAGCTTGGTTTAGTAGGCCAAAACCTCCTTTTTCAGGCGAGGCCTATGTCCCATAGTGAACTTTTAAAGGCAGTTGATGATGAAGCTTATACTGTATATTACACAAGCAGAAATATGACGCTAATATAGTGTGTATTCATCAACAGAACCACGATGTTTAGTAGAGAGTTATGTAGTCAAATTAGATGACGTCACAAGTTTCAGATGTGTTTTCAAGTAAAAGTCATTTATCAGCCATGGAAGTGACTGTTTTAAAAGGAACAGAAACGTCTAATAGGTACCTATGAAACTTCTTACGCACCGAAGCATAAATCTTACAAAGGTAGGCGCTCTCTAAATAGTCATCCGCTTAGAAGCCGTAAGGTTAAATTTACTATTTCTTCATTTTATTAAACACTCCACGAGTAAGTTAGCCCAAGTGCTATTTTATACCAGGCTTAGTTAATTAACAATTTAGTTTATCATTCAAATGTAAAATTCAAAGTAAGAATAAACTTAAGATTTTCAAATTAAATTTAGGTAAGTAGAGGCTTGCTTTAAGACCCAAGGAACGTAAAATTATAAGTGCTATAATTAAAATTTGTGAACGACAGTTAGTAATTAAATGTTAAAATAAGGTATACATTTTGTGGTAGATATTATTTTGATTGAAATTAAGTTTTAAAAGGTATGCAAAAGGTTAGTTACTGACTTGCGAGATGGACAAAAACAATTATTCTACTGAGATCCACTTCTATGGTAGATAATTTATGGCAAGGTATAGTTTAAGACCTTAGTCCACAATAAAGAATTGAAGATTTTCGTGGCTTTTTTTATTTATTCTTTTACTATGTTGACTTAAAGTGCATAATTATACGAATATATATATTAATAACATTGTTCCTTGTCCAAAATATAAAAAATAATATAAACTACATACATAGATATCAATTGACTTATGCAATTCAGGACCTATTTCTTAGCGTTCCATGGATTCACCGTGCGGGTGCCGGGTCCAGCGCGTGATAGATCGGGGCAACACATGCGAGTTCGACAGCGCCTGGGACTTGCGACCCTTGTATAACCTTTGGGAGTACTCCGTCAAAGCTCACCTCCACTGCCTGCTGTGTTACCCCTCTACCTAACCATATTTGATACGAGCCTAGTAATGCTGCTTTGGATATTCGTTTAAGAAAAGCACACTTAAGCTCTTGGCAATCCAAGATCTTTAAGCAGGTTATAGAGGAATTAAGCTGGTATAAAACGCACCCGCTTCCATGGCATACAACGCAACGACATAACCAGTTTTAGCTATTTTGTTGGTTAAATCAAAGTGCTTGTTTTTTTTAAAGCGTGATCTTTGGGGATGTTGGTTTCCCACGGCACCATGAGTTCTACTAGTACTACACGCTTAATTTAAATTGAATAAAGAAATATGTCTGGTCTGGACCCCGAGGCACAGATATCCTCTTGTATTCTGTAATGATTTTCATACGTGTCTGGACATTATCCAGACACTGGCGTTATTTATAATTGAGTACGGCTTTTGTAAAGTATTTTTTTTGTTGAGCCTTCCTTTACAAACGCGATGTTGGTTGCTATGTTTGTTGTTATTCCTTTTTTATACATAGTTTTACTAATAGCCCGGTCTAATAGCGCCTTACAACCTGTCAGTAAGTGCCTGGCTGTACCTATTTCCGCACTGCACATCGTGCAAGCCTTTTCTGTAGCTTTACCCACCTTACTAGGTTCTTTTGATCGGGGAGAGTCAATTGAAAGGCGTTGAGGTAACATTTTAACAGGGCAGGTGACCAATCGTATAAATGTGTTCGCCATTTCAAAAGCTCGTATGATACAAAATTCTCCTAGAGTTAACTATTCATGCCGCATTTTTAGGTTCATTGCGTGCACCTTGTAGGTCTCGTTTACTATTGTTGTGGAAGGATTTTGTGATCTCTTTGTCGGTCTGTCTTCTAGCATTTTACAATCCAACTCTACTGGACTGTGTACCTACTGTGAATTTCTTATGGAATTGGAGCCGTAGCTCGAGCTCTGATGAATTTTGTCTTTTGGAAGGGATCTAAAGATTTCGTCTTGTGATTTTGACAAAACATGCATTTTGTTAACTCTTAGGTATCTGTAGAGTTCTGAAGGTCTTTTTAATTTCATTCCAAAGTTATTCGAGCACCTGTACAATGTTGACGGGTCTGCATATGTTGCTAGCCCGAGCCACGACTTCTTTCGCGTCATGTTCTGAAGTGGTTCTGGTTTATATCGTATACCAGAAACGGCCACTTGATGATGATGATGTTAAGCAGTTGTCGTAAATCCAAGCTTTTTTTCGTTACTTATTGGCTGTTGGTCTACTTGGAAATGTCTATTACCAAGTCATCGACTATTGCGTTCATAGATGGAGTACGACCTTTGTAGTCTATCATTCTTCTAAGGAATTTAAAAGACACGGTTACCTTTATTATTAAACCACTTTCCAAACCAATGGTAATCCCGGGGTCATATAAGGTATATCTTATATTTATTGGCAATAGCATTTGCTAGGTTTTGTCCTCATTCCCTCCGTCCAGGTACAGAAGTCATCCACCTTACGCAGTAGTTCTTGATACTGCTTCAGGTTACGTGTGAGGATCGCGAGTTCGTCTGCGAATGCTAAGATGTATTCAAACTTCAAACAGCTGTGATTACAAATTTTCATTTACTATAGTATGATGCAATTATTTCACAAA
Organism: Arctia plantaginis; assembly: GCA_902825455.1. NCBI lineage: Eukaryota > Metazoa > Arthropoda > Insecta > Lepidoptera > Erebidae > Arctia > Arctia plantaginis. The sequence goes on along the minus strand of CADEBD010000048.1, from coordinate 131,284 downwards.
CTATTGGCGGGAAGTTATACCATTTCAAGGCAAATAACAGAAGCTCGTGTCCCACTGAGCGAAAGCGTTTTCTAAATCTATCCAACAGAATGTAATTTGTCTTTCATTTTTCCCAGCATCTTTGAGACTTTCCGCAAGGAATGTGTTACGTTCCAGACATCCAGAGATTCCGAGCATGAACCCTTTCTGGTAATTTTGTCTAAAGTAATTATTATTGTTGGACATCAACTGTAATCTGTAAATATCTGTAAACATTCCGCGTATATTGGATGGTTATTTGTTAATAAACTAGCTTCGCGTGCGATTTCGTTCGCGTGGAATTTGAAAAGCGCTACCTTAGTCGTGTAGTTACGGTACGCGACAGCAGTCCATGAGGCCTTAGGTTCGATTCGTGGATCGGACAAAATTTTATAGGGTTTGAGAGGAAAAATAGACAGGTAGTAAAATATTATCAAAATCGGTAAAGTCGTTTAGAAAATTAGCCGGAACTAACAGACAGACAAAAATATTCAAACTGGTTTTTAGGTTTAGGCATTAAGCAAATAACCGCGTCAGCATGAAAAAACCTATTATTTTTACATTCTGATTCTGATTACAAACAGACAATTCAATTTTATTTATTTATATATATAAAGATATAAAACGTTGCATGTATCCAAATTCATTCATTACAAAATGTAATGTAAATATATATCTTATGGGATGAATAGGGGTGGTATTCTTACGTCACCACATGGACGGTAATACAAGATATATCCTCAAAAAGCTAAGTCACAAACAGCATTCAGGTATTTTGGAAGTATAAACAACAATTGTATCAAGTTTTTTTTTTCTTGGCAGTTCTGTTGTCCTGCGTAATTTGTTCCCCACGGGATGAATAAGGGTGGTGACACTCTGTATACACAATCAAACCCTGTACCAACTCGTCTGGCCAGCGTGGTATAGTAGGGCTTAAACCTCCTTTCTAAGGAGTGGCATATGTCCAGTAGTGGACTAATAAAAGCTGTTGAAGAAACAACAATTTATAAGCGTCATGTTATGCATTAAATCATCTAAATGATAGATCTGTCACGTTATAAGTAGAACAATTCCTTTATACCATGGCCTAAAACCTCATAGGAGCAAATTTTTAAAATAAATCAATGTCGTCATAAGGTATTTGGCTAATTTACCAGGTGTAGGCTACTAATATAAACTAATAATAATCTCAGTTGCATAGTTAAAGGAACAAGGAATATGAAGTTAACTCAAAGTTAGGCAAAACTACATTTTTACTATCATAGTTATTGCTATTGTTTGCCGCACTATCATCATTGGCAATCGCTACGGTTAGTTAGAGCCCTAAAAAGCCCGAAAACAGTCTTTCTACAGAACTTCGATACCCCTACTTTGGTTGTTTGCATCTGATGACAGTCGTTCCGCTAGTAGACTTAAAAGCCAACCCCTAATCCCCTACCTAGTTTAGGAAACAAGCTTAGATGAAGAAGTAAAGAAGACTAAGTATTTATGAAAGATTTTTTTTACACAGTTTTACTCATTTGGAGTCGGAGCTTTTTCAAAGAGACTTCCAGAAGATAAACAGTTTTACCCATTTGGAGTCGGAGCTTCTTCAAAAAGACATCCAGCCGTGACGGCGACCAGCGTCACACCGTTTCCCTATCGGTTTCTAAATTAGATTGCCATTATCGTAATGCACACATGAATAAAATAAAACCCAAATAAACAATGAAAAAGTCACTTACCAATGACATCGATAAACTTAGTGGCGACTTGCGTGGCAAAAGACGGCGACTCCGCTGTAACTTCGCAGGTAAAATTTCCTGCTAAGCCGAGGTCCAATTTTCTTAGTAGAACCTGAGTGCCGTTTGATCTGTTCATCTGAAAGGCAGAATGCAGGGTTATTTAATATTTCACAAGCTACAAGTTTCAATTATGGTTTATGAGGACCGGATGGCGTAGTGGTTTGTGTAATAGACTGCTATTCCAAAAGTCGCGGGTACGATTCCCGCTCAAGTCAAACATTTGTGTGCATGAACTTTTAATGTTTGATTTGGTCTGGGTGTTTCTATGTATAATATGTATGTATTTACAAAAAAAAGTATATATGTATTTATATCGGTTGTCTAGTAATCATTGTACAAGTTCTGTTTAGTTTGGGACTAGATGGCGTTGTGTGAATGTGGTTGAATATTAAAGTCTCTAGGATAAAGCGAAAAAGTTTATAAAATTCTTCCAAGGTTTCTTTGAGATTCTAACATTCGATTTATTAAAATTTTATACTGTTTGACATGAATTTTAAATAACTTGTATTTAAACCCACTACTTAGGTTCAGCAGTCTGGATCAGTAACCACTTGACCAAAACGTTATTTGTTGGTTCAATTCACATCCGTGACCATTGTGTGATTACGGATATAAATTACGGATGGATAAATACGAACGGTTCGTATAAAAACAAATCAAAATCGTCGCTCACATCATCTGAGAACGCATTCCACATAAACAGACTTATAACTCAGATCCCCACATTGCATTTCTTAAACGGTGAAATGCAATACCTAAAATGTATTCTCTTCATTCAGCAAGCTTTATAGTGATTGAAGATTCAAACAATACACGAGACACAATAAAATCCATATTTAACAGGATGCAATCAATGTAGTAGATCATCGAAACGAATTTAAAAGCATCAATAGACTACGTTTCTCTCAAATAATGCATCCAAAAGGTTTGAAAAACCTCGTTTCGTGCTGGATCGCCTTGAGTATCGGTTCCCATCTCGATCCAGTTTTTATCGATCTAATCTAACAAAGTGAGAGCGTACTGGTTACGCTGAGAATGAAACTGAAAATGTTTTCAAATATGATCACAATTTGTACTTTATTTGTCGTTTCTGTACCTTTTAGTAGACTTTTTTTTATCGCCGAGTGTGAGTAATATTCAAGCGTGAAACTGGCTTTACTTGTTTGAAATTCGTAATTTTTAGGGTTCCGTACCTCAAAATGAAAAAACGGAATCCTTATAGGATTTTTTGTTGTCCGTCTGTTTATTTTTCTGTCGGTCTGTCAGAACTATGAAATTTGGCAAGTAATATTGCCTTAAACAACAAGAACAGGTAAAAATTTGAAAACGAAAGATTTGGAATTGAATCATAAAAACTATACTCTTTATTTAAAGTATATAATCAACCATCAAGGTGCAATTTTACATAAAACACAAAAATATGGGTAATAATAGGTTTTGGAAACTCGTCAAAAGCTCGGAAAAAAAACTGCGAAACTCGATTCCTGAACTGTTGGTAATAATATTAGAGTTCTTTACAAATTGGTAGGTAAATATGGTACGTTGGGAGGTACGAATTATGTACCTACTGAACCTTCGGTGGGCGAGTCCAACTAACACTTGTTCTAAATTATTGTTTTTAATTTCACATACGTTTCTAGGTTTCATGTAAAGTATTTGTTTGCTTTAAACAATATTGTATGAAAATGTAGCTACTACTTGACGACTAACCGTTGTGTACATTACCAGAGATATGCAATGCATATATCGCAAACCTATCTCCGTTATTAGACCGTTGTGAATAGAATGAAAAAAAAACTAAGTACCTGAGATAAAGAAGAGACAGTATTTAGAGGGAGAGATATTACTTAAAATTAGTACTACTAGATGTTTTTTTTTGTATAAGGGGGCAAACGAGCGGACCTGAAGGTAAGCAACTAGATTCGCCCATGGACCCCTGCAACTCAAAAGTTACAGGTGCGTTTCTACCCTTGGAGTCCCTCCCGCTTGAGTCAGCGGGATTTGTATAGTTTAACTAACAATTCAAGTAGGTCAGAGTCGCGTTTAAAATTATTTATAGCCCTCTTCAGAACTAGGAGGGGGGGGAGGGCGTTGGGGTTTGTCCTCCGACAGCCTCACCCACTCGCAATGAAAATAATGCTAAATACCAGTTTTCTGTGAAACAGTGGTTGAGCTGCCCGAAGTGTATCCACTTTACTTATAAAGCCATAAAGAAAAGTGCTCGACATTAAATTATTTCAACTCCAAACCAAAAAAGGTTTTTTTTTTGGAGTTTATTTAAAGAATTAAATCACACCAATCAGGTACTATCCACCCGTGTAATAGCATCTTCAATCTGCCCGTGAGGGTCTGAAATAAATACCAGTTCATTCTGAAACAAGAAAAGCTTATTGGCATACCCTGATTACTTTTATGGAACCCTTGGGTAGATTCAAAATCAGAGGATAATCTAGCTACATTTAACTTCGGTTATAAATGGATATTACACCTTTATTGTAGGTTTTAATGAGAATTACTTAATTTTATGTGAGCTTTTCAAGACAGTTTTTGCCTCGCACAACCAATCTGTGGAACAAGTTATCGTCTGCGGTATTTTCGGACCGATACGACATCCAAACCTTCAAGAAAAGAGCGTACTTCTTACTCGAAGGCTGGCAACGCGCTTGTGACTCCTGAGATGCAGGCGTTCATGGGCGGCGGTAGTCACTTTCCACCTGGTGACACGTCTGCTCGTTTGTCTACTCTCAAAAAAGAAAAACTGTTTCAGTAGTTTTAATTTTGAATAAATTATACAGTTTTGTGACTGTAGATCACGTTGTAGACCGTATTTAAATGGTTTTCAGATTTAGCTCAAAAATGAGAGAAGGTTTATGTAAGAAATACATTCATTAAATTTACTCGATGGACCTGTTGGTCTACTGGTTAGTGACCGCTTAGCCGGAGCTCGTGGGTTCGATTCCCACCCAGGACAAATATTGTGTGATGAGCACGGTCATTTATCGTGTGTCTGGGTGTAATTTATCTAAAATATGTATGTATTTTAAAATATTTTAAAATATCTATGTGGTGAGTAAACTACGCAGAACAACCACACTGCAAAGAGAAGGAAAACTTGAAACAAACCCTATACCCATCTAGCCAGCGTGGTATAGTAGGCCAAAACCTCCTTTCTGAGGAGAGGCCTATGTCCAGCAGTGGACTAGTAAAGGCTGTTGATGTTGAAGTATGATTATCAGTAGTCTGGTTACCATAGCACAGGCTCTGCCTAGTTTGGGATTAGGCTGCCGTGTGTGAGATGTGTGAGGTATATTGGCAATGTGGCAATACATAAATTTATTATTTCCTTTACATTTATGTTTATATCAATAAATAAAATATGAAAACGATGTGGAACAAACTATATTTCTTACCTCAGTCAGACATTTTTGCCAATTGACTGCCTCGGTGGTGCAGTGAAAGCGTATGCATACGACTGCTGTGCTGAGGTCTCTGATTTTCTCACCGGGTTGGACCAAATATTTGTATGATCTACAAATATTTGTTTCGGAGTGTGTTTTCCATGTATCATATGTATGTATTTAAAAAAAAAGTATATAATTATATTCATACATACAACGTATATTTATATAATTAAAATATTTCGGACACCTAATACACAATGCCATCTAGTTTCAAAATCAGCAGAGCTTCTACTATGAAAGCTAGATCGACCGATAGAATACTTATATAAGTTTTTGTAAATACACACATTTTACATAGAAAACACGAAAACTCGAAATCGAACGAAACAAATATTTGCAGATCATACAAACACTTGATCCAAACCGGATATCGAACCTGAGACCTCAGCACAGCGGTCGCATACGCTACAACTGCACTACTGAGGCACCAATATAGGTAATGAATCGAATTTTAAACATAAAAAACCCAGAACCATGATTCTACTACAATCCATTCAGTCCATGGCCAGCTCAGACTGATACCACAGTCTTACAGTAAAACCGGTGTTAGGCAATTCCTTCGTAGTCTTTCACAGAATGAGTTAGGTTTCCGGGGACTATATCCCTTCTCTAACTATGTAGGTATACAAAATGTTATTAAAATTTATCGCAGATATTCAAAGTAATAAAAATAATAATAATTTATTGACATTTAAGTTGGTACACATATGATTGAGAATCCCCTGGCTCCTGCGCTAGTTTAAACTGTGTTGCAGGAGACAATGTCTTCCGCACGTAATCTAAAGAACTCAATGTCATAGTTAAATAAGCAATACAATGAAAAAAAGACACAAACAAAACAAAAAGAAATTCAAAAATAAATAAAAAAAAACTTAAACATAAGAATCATCTGATTAACTTTAATTACCCTGTTCTGTGTAAAGTAAATAGATAATCAATTAACATAAATAAATGAAAATATGGAATGGCATGGAATGGGAGAGGCCTACGTCTAACAGTGGACTGCGGTAGGCTGATGATAATATGAAACGAAAATATATAAATTTAAGTAATAACTTCAAATCGATTTTACTTACGTCAACGATGATCCCTGGCAATCCAAACACTCTTGTGTCTGGCACCTCGTTGGGAGTATATCTGTAGAACTCGTGGTTCCCACGATACCATTTGACAGAGTACAGTTGGACTCCCTGCATGTCCCTCGAGCATACGAGGGCGGCAGTACCACCTCGGATGACAATAGATGGCTCAACTATAAGTACGACGTCTCGAAGACTTGTGACACCTAGAACAATAAAACAACTGTTAGCGATGTACAATTGCAAAATAAACAAACACCTTTACGGGTTGTATCATTTGTAAGTTAGCAATGCTTTGCTGACTCGAACGATGACTATGCTTATCCATCAGACTAGAATTGATGTGAAATAAACTCACACTAGGCACAGTACGAATCGATCGATCGTACGATCGTCATTGGCCCGCACTGAAAGCTTCACCAATCATCATCATCAATTAATATTAGAAAAAGGTCAAATGCATCTGCATTGAAGTCGGTGTTACCTGCAATTTTTTTAAACTTGTACTCGTAATTTAAAAAGAATTATTATCTGTTTTTTCATTTCCTTAATCATCGCCCATGGGAATGGTTTCTTTTTTAATTTAAATGAGATCAAACGGGAAGGACTTATACCGCTTCAATTAAAAATAAATAAAATTAGTTTATAAATATTGGAGTTCAGGCAACGTCCGGCACACGTGGGTGTCACCTCCTCGCGGCTGGCCACAAAATCGTATGAAGGGGAAAATCCGTCCCGTCCACCTGCTGGCTTAGTGTGGATACACTTATAGGGAGGCGCTAGTAAGCTCGCCTAGGTCGCGAAGGTCCGAGTGAATGTCATTCTCCTGGTCCCTCTCCGAAGCCTAATTCTGCAAGATAACGTCTTCGCAGAAGAATGCGACCGCAACCTTCATAAGGTTGATTTTTATCTAGATTTACATCAGGTAGTATTTAATATAGTACATTCATCAAAACCAGGACTGTGTGTCCAAGCTCTTGAAAGTTCAGAGGTTATTTACGAATCTCGGAATAAACACTTAAAGCTCACCGGTATAAAATACAATAATTCACAATATTGTATTCAGTGAAATGTGTTTAACTTTGTTACGAAATTTACTAAAATATTTGAATACGCATTAACAACGTAAACTTATTTCTAAACATTGAATGTTTAAAATATGTTGTAATATTAATAATACAATGGAGTACGTTTCAATTGACATTAAACCCAGTTTATTAAACAAAAGATATTACATGCGGTTCATTATCAGTAACAAGATTCAGTAATAACTTGAATAAAACTATTCAATTGATTTGTAAGACTTGTTAGTGACAAAATAAATTAAATTAGCGCCATCTACCGAACGTAAGCTGAACTATGTAGAAACTACTGGTCTTTTTTGGCGAAAATTATCACTATCTATTTTCTATCTTTTACAACCTCTGCTTAAGCTAAAGAATCATGTATCAACTGCCGAGTTTGGAGTATGAAGATAGTCAAACGTGGAAAATGTTTCCTTTAAGTCACAAGACCTTTACACGCGTTCCTCCAAAGAGGAGGAGAGAATATTTAGAGAATAATCGACATTATTAAAACCGGGTAAGATTCAAATTTGAATACAACACGGAGAAAATAATTCTATTGACGTCAAAACATAATAATATATCATTGTTCCCATAGCTCACCCCCAAAAAACACGAATGATAAAGTATGATCATATTTCTTGGATGTCTAATAGAGGGTATTCCGAAACAGAGATCGATTGTCGCATAACTCTCAAGAGATCAAGCTGATATTGTCTGACCACATCAGGGTAATAAAATAACGCGTGTTGCCCTCGATTTAGAATAAATATACTATGGCAACATATATGAAATATAAAATCTTGGATTATGGTTTTTCGTTCGACTGCAGGTATAATAATATAAGACACATTGTTCGTAGAAGGGATATATAATCAAACTAATTATAAATGTAAAGGATTTTGAGTTTAATTTGGTTAGAAAATAAATTACATATTCATTAAAAAGTAAATCCGGAAATGCTGTATATAATTAATGGAACACTTTAATAATAAGATATTTTGTTTCCAATATTTATGTAGTGCTAGTGGAAAGATGTCATGCCAGTCCAGGTGTCTTACAGTAAGGCGAGGCGTTGGACCTCCCTCACAGAGAGGAGAGGTGTCTTCTACAAAAAATACCTTGTTTAATAGCTGAATAAATGCTTTACTCAGACTAGCTTATACTATTATGTTTGAGGATATTGTTTAATAATACACTGAAAATACACACACATATGTATCAATAAAAATACACTCTGTGATATGCTGTTTTTTTTAGCAGTATTTATCCAATGGGCAGTAAAACTGTCTTATACAAATAAAGGGCCTGGTTTTAAAACAAATAAACAATCATATTTTCGAAATAAATCCGAGTCAGAGCCCTGTAATCGTGTCAGAAGCCAATTCCAGCAATGCTTCGTTTTCTGTTAAAATTTCTCAGTGAAATACGAACTAATACGGTTACCTCATACTCCGTAGAACCACACCAAGCCCACTCCGTATTTCAACAATTAAAACATAATATTATTTTAAAAATAGTAAAGAATTTAATTCATGAATGTTTACGAAGATTATGATACACTACATTTTGACCATAGCAAGCTACTCTATTAGTAGAGTTATATAAACAACCTTATTTGTTTACTTACAAGGCAGAGTACATACAGTTGCTTCACAAATAGAATTCAGGCTCTCATGTTTGCCTTGTGGTTTGAAAACTAAATATAGAAGCTTTCTCTTTATATAATACGGTAGGAAAACCACTTTAAATGTTACGAGTATATTAAACATTTATTATAATTCCTTCAATTGCTGGTTCGATATATATGTACAATTTTCACTGGCTTCTTTAATAATAGTCAAAGTTGCTATGTTTTACTATGACTTTTGTTCACGATTTTCTGAAGTATCCTTTTTAGAATAGGAATACCAAAAATAAGAGTTTATTTTTTCATAAACGTCAAAGTAGTCATCACATCACATCAACAGCCTTTAATATTCTACAGCTGGATATAGACCTCTCATCGGAAAGGAGGTTCTGGCCTACTATTCCACGCTAGCCAGACGGGTTGGTATAGGGTTTGTGTCAAGTTTTCCTTCTCTTTGCAGTACTGTTGACCTGCGTAGTTTTCTCCCTTAGTTGGATCTTACGACACCCACGGAATAAATAGGGGTGGTGACACTCCGTATTCTCAATCCCGCACCACACGGACGCTGGTGCTAGTATTGAAAAAAGAAGATTGTGAATGATGTCGTACAGAGTAACCCACTTTTGCATGATCATCAGGTAGATTTGAAAAATGAGTACAGTTAAGAACAAAATGCATTGGTTCCATTATTTGGATTCAACAGCCAAATGAATGTAAATAGAATAAACTCGCAAACATTCTGTATTCTTAATCCGTCACCACGCAGTCAGAGTAGTACTTACGTTTAAATGTATGTCAGTGATTTATCTAATTATTATAACAGTACACATTCCGAATTACGATTCTATAAAATATTTTATTATCTAATTAAACGTGAAGACGTGAGAAAATTGCATAATTAAAATTCTTACATCGTAAACTCAATAGTTGACTGTTTTATACGTTTGTTTATCTTTTGTAAACAAAATTAATTCAACCTTATAATATCTTTAGTAACTTAGTAAAAACCGACTTTAGAACCTGTATAAAAACACGTTCAAGGCTAACATATCTTACCTATAAACTATTTCTCTGCCAAATTTTAGGTCTCTGATACCTAAAAGTTATCTAGGAATTTCATCAAAACTTGCGAGAGCCCTAAGATCTCTAGAAACCTGGGCCTGTTCTAAATCAGTTTTAACCGGATAAGTACTGCCTCCCTGCTTAATTTTAAGACTCTTGTAAAAGTCATCTAGGACTTTCATATGAATCTCTGAGGGCCCCTAGACCATCTGAATCCAACCGTCTTTTAGATTCCAGGTCCTTACAAGCGGCAGTAATTATTAACCTCCAGGTGATATACTATTCTATCAAAAAATATCTGAAAAGTAAAGTATAAAAAAAACAATATTAACATCTGTTGTAAACTGTTTCCAATAAGGGGTAATATGAACATCAATTATGTTCGCGCACCTGTCGGTATTGACGGTTGATATCAACTTGCATTGTAACAAAAGCTGAAGATTTCAATAACGATATCCAAACTATAGAATTTCCTGGGATACTGAGGTATTGGGTATTACGGGAGTTACATTAATCAATATTTGAAAAGATAATTATGATGCTAGAAATTTTAATATAGATTGTTAAACAATTTACCTAAGAAGTCTAGTTACCAGTTGTTTGTGTAATAGAACTGTATATACTCGTAGGTAAGTGTATCATAAAGAATGAGAAAACTAAGGATTCTATCTATTAAAAGAAATGGCCTGCTGGTCTAGTAGTTAGTGACCCTGAACAGAGTAAATATTGTGTGGTGAGCACGGTCATTTGTTCTGTGTCTGGGTTCTTAGGGCATACTGAAAGTTTCTGGATTCTGATAAATAAGACTAGATATAAGACTTACGATACATTTTTTGTTTTTTAAAGTATATTCCCACGCACAAAGCGTTCACTGTACAAAGTGTTAAGTTATGCGGTATCCATCGAGTAATCGTGATAAATCATAGCACGAAATTTTTCACGAGTTAAATCCATAGTCATAAAGACACGTAATTTTTAAAATGACGCCACAAAGGATAAAAAAATAACAGCTGCATGAAACAAATTGTATTTTGCAGCCAAAGAGTTCAATTTTTGATATTATAATAACTTTTTTAATATTGTTCTGTAACTGGCCAGTTCCGGATACATAAATAGCAGCCCTCGTACTACTAATCCGATTTTGAAAATTATATCACTGATCGAAAAGTATATTTTCCCTGGTCGCGATAACAGATATATACGCAAGCAGAGGCAAAAGCTGGTTTTAGAGATTTAGCATTTTCTCTTTTGTTTTCTAACAGTCAGTGGGAGTAATTTTCTGAAAAAGGACGGAAGTGGTAACAGAATCTAATATTGTTTGAATCAAACATTCATTCAAGAATGAATGCTCAAGGTGAACGCGTAGCCAGAGAACGCAGTGCTCAAGTTGAAGCTAAAGTTGATTACTGTAAGATGCGCTCTTTTTTATGTTAAAACTCTCTAAAAGAAGTACTTACTTCTTATAAAAAGCTGCAAACCTATTAAATGAGTCATAAGTCATTTAAAAAAATAATCATAAGATTTTGTTTATAAATACAATAGGCGTTTATCTTCTAACTCACCGGATGATATGTGTGGATGTAGATGGTACACGCTTATCCAAAAAAGCCTAATCACTCTATTCTTGACCGTAATATATTTTTTTCAATGCCCAGTTATCTTTCTTGAATGAAATATAAGTTTTTATACATGGTACATTTTATTCGACATGCAACACTTTGATATCGCCTACTACTTGGATGGTGGAGGTCTGATGGTAGTCGCTAAGCGTAAAAAATAGAAGTTCAGCCGTTTCATACTAGACTTAAAACCGGACTAAAAAAAATGGAGTATTATATTCGAGTGCGGTAAGTCCAATGTTATTCGATTAGTTTGGCTAAAAAACACGACAGCTGAATAAACAAAGGGACGCAAATATTACGTGGCAACAGATTGTGTAGCTATAATTATATAAACACTCAAATGAACAGCGTGAGCAACTTAGTAAATTCCTAATTGGGTTGTTCATTAAAGCGTTCAATCAAAGCTTAAATGGAAAGTCAGGAAATTATTCGAGTATTTCAAATGAAGATTTTAATGAATATGAAGGTGGTTAAATAACATACAGCTGTTAAGCTGCTGACTATGTTCTGAAGTGATTTAATTAGATGATTTGAACAGATACCCGATGAGATTTCCGTACTAGACAAGACAATATAATGGGGTATTGAGGAATATGATATGTATGTTCGTATAGTTCATTTACTGTTTTGCTGTAACCCTTGACAAAGATTTTGCAAAATATTATCTTAGGTTGACCCGTTGAGATGTGAAAGATAAATAATATGATCATATTTCCTCCTTTCGTCTTAAATTAAATTGGCTCCCAATTCGTTAGCGTCGTCACCTGCGGGCACTAACGACTCTCTACACTATTCTCAACTCTCCTAACTCGCCTACTTACTTGACATCCTCCTTCCAGTTCTTGTGCTCCAATCATAACAGAACCCTTCGCTCTACAAATAATCTTCTACTCTTATGCCCTGCCCACACTTCTGCGTGTGTTCATTCTTCCTTCCTCACTCAATCTGTACTTCTATGGAATGCTCTTCCCCAGGATATCAGAATGGCGACCAGTCGTAATTCGTTTAGGCCGAAGGTGCGGGCTCTTCTTGACCGGAATGTAGCGGAATCATCACAAATATGATACTTTATGTATTATGGTATGTATGTATGTGTATATATATATAACACAATATATATGAATATGAATGTGTATTCTTGTATGTATACGTTGGTATTTATATATTATTTCATTGCTTTTTGCTCAGTATTGCTATCATTACTTCTTTTATGTCCACTTTATAATTCTCAACCAAAGGGTAGTGCACCTCCACACTCATTTCCACACCACCCTAAGGTAGACTGGTAGAGAATGCCTATGGCATTAAGTCCGCCATTGTACTTGTGTGCATAAAGTTGATAAATAAATAAATAAATAAATAAATAAATAAACGAAACAAAGTGACATTCCTACAACATCACAATAATATGATGAAATAATAAAATTTAAAAAGTATAAATACGAGGAAAAAAATTAGTCATCGTCGTCCACTTACAACTGAAAAGTAAAAGTGTAGTTGTCAGTCTTTAAACAGTAGAACTGGGGGGAGAGAGGGCAGGGGGCGATTACTCTTGACCTTACAGTCATACGTAATCAGTGAGATGCAAGGAAAGAATTGCTTTACACCGGTTTTCTTTGAGGCTCTATCATTCTGGACGAGCTAGACCATAGGTGCTGCAGCATGGACCTTACACGGTAAAACTTAGGCATACAAACTATTTGTCGTAACGTGGTATTAGAAGGTATAGTAGTTTTCACTGCAACGGTTCTTGATATAACAAAAAAAATTGCCTCACTATTCTTTTATATCTATAATATATTTTAATCACGTGAATCATTGAAAACTATGCTCTATTTAAACAGACAGCAAAATTCACCGATTATATAGTCAGTTGAAACTAAATGTTAAATGTAACAGGAATTTGAGGTATTAGTATTGTTTGCTTTACGACTGCACGGATGGCGTAGTGGTTTAAGCGGTCGCCACGCCGCTTCCTACTGCGCCGAGTGTTGTGGGTTCAAACCCCACATGGGACGACACTTTGTGTGATCCACAAATTGTTGTTCTGAGTCTGGGTGTCCTTTGTGTCCGTTTTATGTATGTTTGTAAAGTCCCCCGCGACACAGGATTTATTCCTAATGCGGGCGTTGTCTTTTTTTTAAAAAAAAATAAAAAAAAAAAAAAAAAAAAATACTGCTCAAACTTTATAGTTTCTGTGAAATTCCACTTTGAGTCTAGTCTAATATTATTCTCAACATTTAATTCACATTGAATCAGAATCACGACAACTGGATCGAAGTGATCCGATCCAGATCAAATTATTATTATTTATAAATGTGTAATGAACAGCAATAACTTTAGCTTTAATTCTTTTTTATTTTAGTTGTTGGTATATTTTGATGGCTGTAAGTGTAATGAGAAAAATGATAATGTGCGTTTAGTTTGGAATAATTTCTATGACAACTTAAAATAGACCCCGCAAATTTCACTGGAACATGCGAACAAGGGTTTTATTTTACGAAAACTGAGAGAAACGGAGTGACGTATATATTATTGTTTCTATTTTTGCGACTGTGCCAGAATCAGGGAATTTTTTCCAGTGTTGGCATGTATGTATAATTCTTTGACACGCTCTGTAGTCTAAACGGCTTGATGACTTTTGGCTTGGAGAAAACGTTAGTTTTTCAATAATTTGCTTGTTAGGATTTGGACTACCTACCGACTGACTCTGGTACTCACTAGGCATGGTTGCTTCAGTGAGTACTTGAATCTGATGGTTTTTTGATTTTAAGACAGTAGTCATTAGAACCAGCAGAATAATGCGATTAGCTGGCTTCTACGAGCCTCTACGAGCCTCAGTGCCTGTTGAAGGTGTTTAAGAAACAATAAAATAGTTTACTCGTATTGTTTCAAATCTATCCCCAAATTTTGGTGACTAATAGTTTAAAATATTGAATCAAACATGAAAAAGTGGGTCTGGACTTATAACCGCGATCGTACACAGTGTTAAATTTGTTAAAAAAAAACATTTCAAATAAGAGTCATATGTTGTACGAATGTAGACGGTTCCTAACCTGAACAATTTTGAACTTGATTGATTAAGCGTAAGTAATTTGTAACATGTGTGTGTGTGTGTGTGTGTGTGTGTGTGTAACGTGTGATTATATGCGAGTTTGGTCTTGGATAGCGGTTATTTACATTTATTTGGCTACTGAATCCAAATAATGGAACCAATGCATTTTGTACTTAACTGCATTTTCAAATCTACCTGGTGATCATGCAAAAGTGGGTTACTCTGTACGACATCATTCACAATCTTCTTTTTTCAATACTAGTACCAGTGTCCGTGTGGTGACGGATTAAGAATACGAAGTGTCACCACCTCTGTTCATCCCGTGGTTTGCCGTAGGAGGCGACTAAGGGAGCAACCTACGCAGGACAACAGCACTGCAAAGAGAAGGAAAACTCGAAACAAATCCTATGCCAAACCCGTCTAGCCAGCGTGGTATAGTAGGCCAAAACCTTATTTCTAAGGAGAAGCTTATGTCCAGCAGTGGAATATTAATAGCAGTGGAATGAACAGGAGTTGTGACACTCCGCATTCTTAATACGGCACCACACGAAATACTTTAAAGGACCGCAACGAACTTGTGTTTTTTACAGTCACAGGGATCTAATACGCGGCGGTAGTTACTTAACACCAATTAAAAATGATCATGAGAAAACAATTTGAATTGCCGCGTTCCCAGTTTCATCGCTTTGGGGAGGAGTCATCGCCAATGTCTAATATTTAAAAAAAGACCCTCTATCTTCGGCCATATAGGTGAACCTGAGGTCCATATATCGAGTGTTTTGGTAACCTGTATATAAATCACACAGATAGATCTATACCCTGAGTCGTCCCGAGTTGCTAAATTTGCAGTGACTGTACCAATCAGAAATCATTTCTCTTACGGTGCATCTTTACACGAAATGATGTGGTCCCATTGCATTTATTTTACTTTTTTCTTCACAAGTTGCATACTAGAACCTGTTCCATTATTTTAGACGTACATTATTTCACAGCAATTAAAAAAAAATACTTGCATTGAATACGATTGTAGCACATGTTATTTCCTATTTAACGCGACAGATGGCGCTAATCCTCGAAGAGGTGTAGTTTCCAGTATTAATTGATAATGTGCGGTTCCGTTCACTCTGTGTTTGATACCACGCCTAAACAATTGTCTGTGTTTACATGCCCTGCTATTAGTGTGCTTTGACAAACACACTTATCCACATTTACAGCCACCTCTATATATATAATCAGCAATCGTGTGTAATAAGGCATATTTAATCTTGAAAATGGTTTATTTGCCTAATGCATGACTTAAAACATAATTCTAATTAATTTATTTCTTTGTCGATAAATTCCTTCACACTAACTACCTGAGTGCCACCACTGCGGTGGCCGGACCATGCCAACGCGCTACACACGTTGGCAGAATGACCGTCGTGGGTGGAGCAGAGGCGTGACCTCATGGCGGTCATAGAAGTGGAAATTCTTTCGCTTAGTACCATGATTGCGGCCATGGTACGGAGCTAGAGTGCGTGGAACTCCGCCGTCTCCTTCTGCGAGCAAGTTATGTTTGAGAAGGAGATGGAGGAGCGGGACCGGGAGAGGTTTAAAACTCTCCCGACCTGCCAGATTCGGGAACGGGCCGGGTACAGCAGACGACTCGAGCACCTTAGGTCGCAGAAAGACTTCGGTCCTCCATAAGCGCAGGCCTCCGTCAGCCGCGGCTGTCACTGTCTCCGTGCCTCCTGGCTCGGATGACGTCGATAGCTAGACCGATCGAGGTCGCAAAGGCTAATATAAGTCTGGGTGATCTCGTCATCACAGGCGGGCTCCGCACCAAGCGAGCCATGACTGGGGCCCTCATCTTACAGGTCCCCGGTGAAGATAGCGCCGCTTTAGTGGATAAGTTGGCATCACGCTTGCGGGAGGTACTGTCCAGCATGGACGCTATTATTGGACAGGAGACTTACTGGTGTTGGACTTGGAGGAGTTCATCACCCAGCCCGAGGTCGCCAAGGCCGTAGATAGAACATTATTTTCTTTCTGTGTTATATTTCCCAAATGCAATGCAATTTCCCTACCTGAGTTCTGGACTTTAAACAACTTGTGTTTTTTTATCTCGGTACTCAACAAATATTTAATTCAAAGATCCTAAAAATCCAAAAGGCTTTAACAATATTTCTGTCAAATAAAAAATACAAAAAAAAGAAACGAATCAATTCTACGCCACCACCCTTTAGCCAGATGTGTGTTATTGTACTAAGATATCATAAAAATGTTGCCAAATACCTTCTTATTAATGCTCTCAGCTTTCGAACCATTTTTTATTACATACGCTTTAGGTATTACACTATGAACTACTACTTACCCGTGTATTGTATATAACGCCGAAATGCATATAATAATTTCTATCACGTTAAAACGTAAAATTAACGGTTCATGGCCCTTTTGGCCCTAGGCTAAATACGCCACTTGATGCGGAGTTTGGATGTCTCGTGATATTAGAAATCATGATCATCACCTCAGTCGAAAGACGTCCACAGCTGGACATAGGCGTCCCCCAAGTTTCGTCACAACAACCGGTCTTGTGCTGCCCATAAGAAACCATGCCACTTAAAGAAAACGTATGAACTAGATTAAGTTTTAATTTTGTACACAAGCGTTAAAACTCTATCAGTGATAAATAAAGCGACCATCAGGAATGCTGCAACTAAACTGATCTACTGCACACAAAACATTTTTACTGTGAAATTTGTCTGTTGTTTAAACACGTTTGTAAAATTTCAGCAAATGAAACAAGTGGAAAGTTTCACAAGGCTCTCTATATTATGGTTCATCTTTTGAGTAGAGTACCCATTACATTTTAATGCAGTTGTAGGAGGAGGAGGGCTCGTGGCTAAGTAGTGCCCCAGTAGATCAACACATTGTTAAAATTTAGCAATCCTAGCCAGGATAAGACTCCCTCCATTCCTCGGAAAGCAAGTTAAGTCGTCGGTCCCGATTGCCATACGAACATCTATGGCAATCGTTACGGATAGTTGGATCCCTAAAAGGTCTGAAAACAGTCTATCTAAAGAACTTCGATATCGGATAGTACTTGGGTTGTGGAGGTCTGATGGCTGTCGCTCCGCGTGAAAAATTCAAGTTCAGCCGTATCGTACTAGACTTAAAACCGACTTCAACCAAGTTGGATAAGAAGGCTCAGAGGAAGATGCAGTAACGCAGTAGTATGTAACATTATTGTATTATCAAAGGTTTGTTATGTTTAAAAGTAGACTCTCTTAATTTCTAGTAGACAAAACTTACTACAGTGTAACAGAATTTTTATCGTTTTTTTTTATTTAAGTGCTATGATTATGGATGTATTATCTCAATGTCTATTGTGCAATTTGTGTTGTATATTTACTATTGTGTCATTATCGATTTTCATTACACAATGTTAAGATTTTATATTAATATTATTGTGGCTTGAATATAAAAACATGTTTACTTAGCCTTATACAAAAAATGTTTGCATGCCACTGCTAAAATATTGCTCAGGTTTAATGTACTGTAACACCTATCATGTGTGCAAAATAAAATATACTCTATTCTATTCTTATCTGATCTCTTTTTATGGTATAGGTTATCGAGCAGACGGGTCACCTGATGGTAAGTGACCACCGCCATCCATGGACATCAACTCAAGAGTAACGTTGGGGCGTTGCCGTCTTTTGTATTCTAACAAAGAATGAGAAGGCGGTGTTTGGGCTCGGTAACCTTGCTTTCTCGTCGAAAAAGAACGAAATCATTGCTCAACAGAAGTTCTCTGTGAGGTCGTGATATCACTCCTGTCGAGCGGAGCCATAATATGTACCGAAGAATAGCTCTTCCACGGTCAATGATTCTCCTTAAGAATATTGTGAATATATTTTATTGTGCTCTGAGTGAATTCACAAATAGCACTTAAAAAAATTTGTTACTTTAGTTTGTATCTTAAAATTAATGTAACTGAATAAAATAACTTTTATCAGGTGGTTTAAAAAAACAATACAAATTTACAATAAGGAATAGCAAAAGATTTAGGTTAAGGGATGGGGCAGGGAACTGAGACTGTAGCAGCAAAAAAAGGCTTTACGTATAAAGTCAATTTGTCCTTTTCGCTATTAGAGATGCCACTAAAACAGGTAAACAACTTGCCATTTTAAATAATATAAACAAATATTATCACACAAAATCTTCGTTAATCCCGTCTGGTGCTTTGAAAGCGCCCAGAACTTAAAACGACACATTAATAGGTCATTTACGAAAGAAATATACTTCAATCTACATAATTTTAATGTAAGTTTGCCGCTTTGAAGTAGAACCGGGTCATTATTTAAATTTTACTCTTTAGAAAACAACCCGATCTATATCTTGAAGTCGTCGACGTAATCTATTTTGGAAACAAAGCGTTTTAGAAATGTAATAAGGATTCGATATCCGTGTTTACTTGAAGTTATAATATTGATATTTGATTTTTGAAGGAGCTTTTACAAACAAGATGAAATTTCTTCTGAATACTACATTACTACATAAAATCAAGACAGTTTGAATTTGAATTTGAAATATTATTAAATGTGTTCGCGCAAGCAACATGACTTATAACTAAAACATATTAATTGGCATGAGTTTATTTCTCTAAAATTTGTTACAATAAAATTAGAGCACTGATACGGCTCTACGCGGCTCCAGTTATCGAGATGCAGAACTAATCAAATGTTCCGGAAAACTTTCGACTTTCGGTTTCCATGATGTTCTATAAATTTAAAAGGCTCCAAGGTCATAAGCGATCATTTATATTAACCGAGCAATGACTGCACGGATGGCGTAGTGGCTTAAGCGGTCGCTACGCCGCTAATTACTACGCTGAGTGTTGTGGGTCCGATCCCCACGTGGGACGACACTTTGTGTGATTCACAAATTGTTGTTCTAAGTCTGGGTGTCCTTTGTGTCCATTTCAAGTATGTTTGTAAAGACCCCCGCGACACAGAAATACATTTCTAATACGGAGTTGTCTTTAAAAAATAATACATTTAGATAGTCCTTAACTGTTCTAGTCTCTTTGCCTCATTTCGTTTAAGTGATTTAGGTGCTGAGAACCTACAAATTCCAATTTCTGAATGTATTGATACTAAATTGCAATACTGTGAATATTGCAAATATCTCGGGGTAAATTTAACTATGCTGTTACAAATTACTGCTAACAGCAGCCTACAATTATTTTAGTCTAGACTAGATTACACTTCTTTAATTTTTCAGTTTGATATCCTATCATTGTATGTATAATCATTCTTGACAGTGCCATTTTGCTGAAGTATTACTTCGTGCTAATGAAATATAAAGGTTTTTAAAGCAGCTGTCTACTCTGTAGGTTACTACTTCTTAGTGGGAGTTTGGGTTTCACAAAAGTTTTCTAACAGAGAGTAGGTGTTGGACCTTATTGATTCTTATTTTCGAATATTTCTATAATCATGATACTATTATCGGTACATTACCGTCAATGTTTGTGAGATTTTATTGTTTAAAAATGGGATTTAAAAAATGGTTTTTCACGTTTATGTTATTAAAAACCAAATCCAATTACATGAAACAACTTATAATTTACAAACTAGTCATTTTTGCACTTGTCAGATACCCAGTGTCACCCTCTTAATTAAGATAAACATTTAGATTGTTATGAACTGCCTCAGTGGTGCAGTGGTAGCGTATGCGACTGCTGTGCTGAGGTCTCGGGTTCGATTCCCGGGTCGAGCCTAATGTTTGTACGATCTGCAAATATTTGTTTCGGAGTTGGGTTTTTTTTTGTATAATACATAACTAAATGTAAAGTCTAACAGAAAAAGTACATAAATTTATCAGTCAATCTAGCTTTCATGGCACAAGCTCTGATTAGTTTAAAACTAGATGGCGTTGTGTGTTAGATGTCCGAAATATTATTATTATTATTAGTAACACATTACACGTCAAAATCTAAAGAATGCCAGAGAAATATACATACATAAATTGTGGCGTGTGTGTATGTAACATACACTCGAAAAACGTAAACCTGCTAAAAATATAAACAAAATTAAGCATCCTGTAGTCTTGAGGACCGCAAAACAAATTTAAACCAACATAATATAATGTGTTCCAAATTTCTTTGAACACAAAACATATCATCTCGTCTCAAGGAGTCGGTATGTTTCCGACATTCAAATTTATCTCTCTTACATATTATGAACAGGATCCTTATTAGTGTAGTCAAGTGTTTTCAGTGAGGGATTCCTCATTTCAAATGTTTCATTCGGATTTAGTTACAACATTTAATTACAATTGTATTTAATATTAAACTGAACGGATGGCGTAGCAGCTTAAGCGGTCGCCACGCCGCTTCCTAATATCCCGCATGGTACGACACTTTGGGTGATCCACAAATTGTCGTTCTGAGTCTGGGTGTTCTTTCTGTCCGTTTCATGTATGTTTGTAAAGTCCCCTGCGATACAGGATATATTCCTAGTGCGGGAGTTGTCTTTGAAACATGAGAAAAAATAATTTTGTTCCACAATACACACAAAAACCTGACATTATCATTGCCTACTGTTAGTGCTCTCAGAAAGTTGTCAGCATGACATGCAACAACTTTGAATGAACTTTGGTTAAATTGCAATACTAATTCTGTTGGTCAGAAAAAGTCCCGCCAACTGGTCACGAGAAATAGAAAGAGTACGCAATTACCGATTAAAATGTATTTACGCCATTATAGGTTTTCTGACGTAGCAATACAGCGCCGGCATTACCAACTGTGTTTAAAAGATATGATAGCACGAGGGTGTCGACACAAGTTGCATCCCACGTCAAAGGCTGTGAGAGAACCATACTTCGACATATATGACCAGCTCGACCAGTACCACGGTCTCACAGAAACAAGTATTAATAAATTCTTTAGTTGTTTTTCATCGAGGTTACCAGAGATCAAATCCCTTTTTTGCTAACTCTAGGGTTCTTAAGGGACGGAGCACCTAAAATAACATGGTCCGGGTCCTCCCAGAGTAGAGCACCGGAAGCCGGCCGTCGGTTGGTTTTTAGTGGAATCACCACATGCTCCTGGCTCCTGAGTCCTCGAGGAGCAGGAGATCCGAAGGGATTTGCCACCCCGTCACCAAAAAAAATGGTTCTCAACCTATTGGTACAGTGGTTAGTGACCCTGACTGCTAAGCCGGAGGTCGTGGGTTCGATTCCCAACCAGGACAAATAATTGTGTGATGAGCACGATCATTTGTTCCGTGTCTGGGAGTAATTTATCTATGATATGTATGTATTTAGAAATATAAGTATGTTTATCAGCGGTCTGGTTACCATAGTACAGGCTCTGCCTAGTTTGGAATCTGACTGTCGTGTCTGGGATGTGTCAAGTCAAGTTATTTATATTTACATTTCTTTTTTTAAAGTATCACAATAATTATAATGCATCAATATTCAAATAAATAATTTAGAATGCTGGGTAATTGACAGTAATGCTAACACTAGTAAGCCGCCCTAGCCCTACGTGGATGAACTGTGGTGTGGTGAACTGAGGAATGATAATAAACTAAAACATTTCAAACAGGTCCATCTGACCCTAATTAGACTAATAATAATAATAGAATAATCTAATTAGACTGAGCTTGCGCAAAGTATGGTACAAAGATCGCTCTTATATACAATATATTTAAAAAAAAAAGGTTTGTGTATCAACATTGTTTTTCATTCAATTTGATCCACCGTTACCCAAGCAATACGTGTGTGCGAAGATAAGTGTCCTTTCAAATGTAATACTCAATGATCAGAACATGGCACAACATTTTACTTGCGGGTAATTTGATATTTGAATTGGGGTTAACTAATTTTATTAGAATAATGTTATCTTTTAAGTACTTTTATATTTCTTTCAACATAATTTTGCCTTCACCATTTTGTTTTATTGTGCAGTACTCCATTACCTCCCCTAATTTTATAGTTACCTCAATTTACCTTGTGCTTTTGTTACGTCTAAAATAACTAGGTATTCCTAAAAAGGGTTGAATTAGATAGGCAACAGTTACCTACCTTTTTCTAACCTTTTAATAAATTAGCTGGCGTCTTTAATGGTCAGCTGCTGACCATAAGAAACTAGCTAAACCTTTTGAATTTTATCGGCTTCAAAGAAAATAAAGCAAAGGGCAAGAAGACGGCAAAAATCCAATATAGAACTTTTAGTCTTATTGGTCAAAGCTATAATGTCAAAGACTGTTATATCACAGTACCAGATCATCTGATCAAAACTGATTTTGTGAAATAGTTAACGGTGTAAGTAGCTATTTATTATTTCTACAAACTTATTTTATAATAAGCTGTGTTTGCGACTTCGTCTACGTGAAATATAACGTTATCTCTCGTCTTTAAATTTAACTCTAAAATATTCTAACAATATGTTTCGAATTTTTTTTTTGTCACCTGATGGTAAGCACCTACCGCGTCTGGATGGACACCTGCAACTCAAAAGTCACAAGTGCGTTGCTGCCCTTGGAGTCCCTCCCGCTCGAGTCAGGGGAGATTTGGGCTCCGGTAACCTCACTCACTCAGTGAAAGGCAACGAAAGAATTGCTTAACACCGGTTTTCTGTGAGGCCGTGGTATCACTCCGGTCAAGCCGGCCCATTCGTGCCGAAGCATGGCTCTCCCACGGAAATAAAATATGATATAGCTAATTTGTAAAAAAAACATTTGTAAACCGCCTTTGTAACCTGTGTAAGAAGAGGAGAGGAGGAGGAGAGGCCTATATCCAGCAGTGGTCTATTAAAGGCTGTTGGTGTGATGTGATAGCTAATTTTCTTTTGATCTGATTTTTTATTTTTATATTCTCGGAGAATCCAGAGAACTTAACAGATATGTTACAACAACTGTCAGATGAAAGCGCTAAGGTGGCCTACCTTGTCAATGAACACTACGAAAACAAAGGTAATGACAAACTCAATAAAACAGGAAGTCAACGTAAATGGTGGACAATGGAGTACGTCAACGAGTTTATATATTTGTGCCAACTAATATTAGCATGCCTAAATAATTCGGTGGAAATGTGTTTTTTTGTGTTTTAAAAAGACAACTCCCGCATTAAGAATATATCCTGTGTCGCCGGGGACTTTATAAACAAACATGAGACGGATACAAAGAACACCCAGACTCAGAACAACAATTTATGGATCACTAAAAGTGTCGTCTCATGTGGGGATCAAACCCACAACACTCAGCGTAGTAGGAAGCGGCGTGGCGACCGCTTAAACCACTACGCCATCCGTGCAGTCGCACCGAATGCAAAAAAAAAATAGACAGAAGGATAACTAATAGCTGGAAACGGTTTTGATCCTTGAGCGAAGTCATTAAGGATAGGGATATGCCTATCAAAGAGAAAAGAAAAGTCTACAATACGTGTATCCTTCCATGCTAATCGTACGGATGCCAAATATGAGCACTAACGGAACATCAACTTAAACAATTTGCAAGTATGTCAAAATGGAATCGAAAGAAGCGTCATTGGAATTAAAAGGAGAGACAAGGTAAGGCTACAAAACATAAGAAGAAAAACTAAATTCAAAAACATATGTACCTTTTACAAACACCTAAAACGGAGGTGGACAGAACACATGCTAAGGGAAAGAAAAGAAAGAATACACAATAAAGATGACATGAAAAGGACGGCTAGTCCAGAATCGACACGCAATGCCAAAGACAGGATGAAATGGAAAGCTTTAGAGGAGGTCTTTGTCGTAGGACAAGCTGTAAGAGAAAACTGGTTGCCGAATAATTGGTTTAAATTTAATGTTAATTAGAATTTAGTTATAGGTATAGGTTAAGATCTTAAACTATTTAATTATTTTACAGCAATAAAGGCTTATCTTATGTATTTATAATTTAATTTATTAAGAGCGTCTTGAATACAGATAATGTAAGACGTAAACGAGTGAGGTGTTTCGTGTTTACATGTGATTGTTTGGGTAAGTGTGTGTGTAGAAGGGTATATAACCATTTATCTCTTTATCTCTTTATATATATAAAAATGAATTGCTGTTCGTTAGTCTCGCTAAAACTCGAGAACGGCTGGACCGATTTGGCTAATTTTGGTCTTGAATTATTTGTGGAAGTCCAGAAAAAGTTTAAAAGGTGAATAAATATGAAAATAATAATAATAATAATAACTTACTTTTTCTTAACCTTTTTAAACAAAGCTATATTTCTGGAGCTATATTTGTTTAATATTGGAATCATGTGCCACTTGATTTTATTTGGACTTTATTACACAAAGGAACCGCTATCACTTCCCAAGGGGGTCTTTTATAATATCTATGAGACGTTATAAGAAGGGGCAGTGTTACAAACAACAAAAACAACCAGCTCGTATATTATCTTACAAATATTTTCGGTTACAAACATCTCAGGATTTGCTAAACTGAACAGAAAAATGTTAAGTTGTAACAATAAAGAAACCAAGACCTACTAAACATTTATTGGTCATTGACAATAAAGTAGCGTCTAGATAAACCAACAAGTTTACGGAGTTCGACGAACCCAATAGCCCTTTTAAATGTACCGTGTTATACATTTTTCCAAGTATTTTCTCTGTTTCCAGCTTTGACGAACGAGTTTAATTTGTATTTCTCATTAAGCCCTTCGTAATTTATTGTTCGCTGTGAAACGATCTTAGAATCATCAATACTAGACTGGTAATGTATTTCAAATCGCTTGAAAGTGATTCTTCTTTAAGTACCTATAATATTTTAAATGTTTTACACTGTTTTTAACATCACTTTTAACTAGATTTAAATATCTTGAATATTAAGATAGTAATCTCTTAAATAGCAGTATTCAGTGGCTTAAGATTCAGTAAAATACGTAATACCCATTTAAAAGTCTCTTTACAATAGATTTTAAAGTGTCTTTTGTTATTTTGATAATAGTCTGCTGAGAACAGTCTTCTTATATGACTCGGCTTATAAACCGTACCTTTACAGCGTAGTATCGAAAACCAGCACGTAAATAAAAACCTACTACCTCCCGGATTAAACCAAGGAAGGCATGTAACACTGAACCAGTCAGCATGTAACCACAACCAACTACACATTTACATGGTAAATAACAATCAAACAAACAAACTCATTTCCATATTTATATTATTAGTTAGATCTAGCGACTTTGTAAAAACTTCCAATCACTGATTTTCTGGGGTGTTATTTCTCACTATTAGAATATCGTTAATGCCTATACCCTCAAATATGATCCAGTCAGTGTACAAAATCCAAAAACGGGTACACTGTTATTGTTTCAAAGTAATACGCTGCCAATCTCGAAAGATTCACGTTCATACATTGGCCGCTTTAGTAAGCGTAATAGGATTCTAAAGACAAAGAAGGTTGACGTTAACCTTATATCTATGGAAGACAACAATGAATGTTACCTTTAGTTTAGTATATTGCTGGGGATCCGAGAGTGTCCTGAGATGAAGCCTCCATGAATCCCTACAAACTTTAGCAGCCATATAGCAGTCGACTACACCGTAGAGTTCGGGGACTTCACCCGTCCCTTCACATCAAGCGGCCAGAGAAACAAAGAGGATTCAAACCACAGTCTTGACCCTGTTTATGCATTAGTAACTGTCAACGCCATTCGTAATTCAACAGCCTACGCCTCATTTAAGGTCAAATATCACTTTAATATCTCCTGAACCTGGTGGGTTTTCTTCGCGACCAGCGAACAGTGTTTATTCTCTCCAGTTCCCGTTCCGCCGCCCCCTTTAGCCTCATCACAAAACGAAATAGTGAAATCTCACTTGCACGTTGGACCGTAGAACCATCGTTTTTAGTCAGAAATTTTCAACACCGATAGCCGTCGCGAGCTTATAATAATATTAAAATGAAACTGACTTTAAAAAGACCAAGATTTTACGATGAATAACAGTATTCTAATAAATGATTAGATGACACAAGCACTAATTATTAAAACGGTATTCGCTAAGAAATTTTGCATTAATATTAAAATAGGTTGAAGATGGTATCACGAAACTAATTACTTCATAATGAAGAAGGCAAACGTGTAACACGTCTCAAGGGGACAGTGATTTATTAAAAAGGGCTTTATTAATGGAAGAATTAAAAGAGAACAAAAATAACAGTTTATTTTTAAATTTGGAAATGTAAATCAAATGACAGGTGTTTTTTAACAACAGCTTATTATAACACTCAGATGATTTGGTTGACAGAACGCCATTCGTTAAGTTGATTAATGTTTTTGTTGCAGATCACTATTAGGCTATCGTTGAAGAATTTTTTTTTATAAATAACCACTGCGCACAGGTAGTGTAATGGCCACAGTAACGGTTTAACATCGAATTAAATTTAGATTTTAATAAAACCTCAATATTCAGTACTAAAAAATACTTAATACAGCAGTCGTCAATTTATGGAACCAGGCGTTAGATAAGATAAAAATAAAGGTTAAAGCGCTTCATGCCACCCTAAGTGTGGCCACAGGATGATGGGACGGGTTTTACCCTCCACCCGAAATAACGGCCAGCCGCAAGGAGGTGACGTCCGCGTGTGCCGGACGTTGCCTAAATAGGGAATGTACCCGAAGGCCACGCTATTGCGGGCAGGCGCGAGGAGGGGTCTGGATGTCTTAATAACAGCAGTTCCCGGATCCCTCCTATTACAGGCGCAGAGTGGCACACCGTGTGGTTTTAGTCGGTCCGAATCTACCCCGAAACCCCGGTGGGGGGCCTGAGGGAGTTTCCACGCGTAAAAAAAAACGAAATAGACAGCGATTGAGCAGGTTGTAATATACTCGGTCGGTGCTCGGTGATACCACATTTTAGTTGCTCAGGTCGCTCCACCCGTTGTTGGCCCAAACCATGAAACTTTGAACTACAGAAAAAATGCAGACATTAGTATTTTAAATTAATTAAAACTTACTTATGCGTTGTTGCCAATAAGCTGTTTTCAGACGATGCATAAAGACCTCCCTTTTTCACAGTAAATATAGTAATTATTTCATTGCAGATAGTATTCCCTACATAACAATAAAAAAAACTAGATTTACTGTTAATTAGCGTCTAACCTAGGTGCCAACCTTTAAGTCAGCACTCCCCCTACCCCCAGAATCAGACTAATCAAATCAAAAGTTAGGATTGAGCTTTTTCCACTAACAATTCCAGAGAATCAAAGAGTTTTTGTTATCAAAATCGATACATTTCAGACTCTCAGTTAATATAACCTTGGTACTAACAAAGTAAAATGAAATGACCTTTTAAAAGTCCAAAGAAAATTTCGTAACAATGACGATCAGTACCTAAATCGAGGGTTTCAGATTGACCTGTGTAATGTACCAGAAAATGGAATTTGCGTGTGTTATCGATAAAATGGTAAGGAATTACGCACTCCCTCAGTTCAATTCAATAATGCGAATGTGCCTTTAGCCGGCTTTTCACGTAATTTTGGAGCCTTTTCACCAAGCTTAAAAGGTTTCAATTAGATTTGCAGGTGTTACCGTGTTTTACGTTATCATGTAATTTATTTTCTTTATTAAAATATATATTAGGAGTTTGTAATCTTTTAGAATTAAAAAAGTCACTTACACTTTTTTAAATTTTATTTGGAGTCATGGAAATGACTTTTAACTAGTTTCATTACAGCCAAGTCTCCTTGAGAATGTAATAGTTTTTCATAGGATAAAATGAGAAGATCCTCCTCCTGTGATTCGACTCACTTCTGAGGTTCGTATTCTGTATTAATTATCCTTCCGACGATAGCTTTCAAACCATTACGGCTTTGCAAACCGTTTTGCCGGAGGCATTGTGGATCTTATCTGTCCAGTGCATAGGTATCCTTCATCTTGGCCATTTTCCCTATACTATTACATATATTTGTAATCTAATTAGAGAGGATGTTAGGGCCAATATCAATCAATTAGTTTCAAGGCCATACATTTATGTGCTTTATGAACATACTAAAGATAAATTCCTTTCAAAAAATGTTGAACCAACTTAGAATAACAAAGAGCACTAAAAAATTAAAAATTATTAAAAATCTAATTTAAAAAACTAAAATAAATGCGACCCTCAATATAACATTAACAGGTAACATTAGAATAGCTATAGATACATTCTAGTCTGTTTGAAGTCGGTGAATTCCGAGTGCAGGAGTTGTTTAAAAAAATCCCTACGCTAAAAGGCTACTTACACAGTACTTGCTGTCTTTTTTTTGTTTCTTTGTTACAATGCTTACCTGGAGAGAGAAGTTGGTAAGAAACGGGAACACCCAAATACTAAGAAAAAAATTATTCCGAATATCGATGTTCCAATTTTTAAAAGTCAGAATTTCATAATACTTAACAATTACAATGTCTATTTTTAAAATTCATGAAATTTTAATTTACCGAAAGCCGTAAATGCGATTTGTTTGTTTGCCGATTTTTATAAGTTCGAAGAATCAAATGCTCGATGGGTTCTCGGTCCGAAAAAAGACTTTCCGATTTTCAATACTTCGAATAAACTACTAAAATTGGGGGGGGGGGGGCGCGGGTTTTCGGGTTTTCCCCTCCATCTGCTATAGTGGCCCGCTGCGAGGAGGTGACGTGCGCGTGTGAAGTACGTCGACTAAATAGAGAATTTAGCTGAAGTTGGTGTCCACTCTTTGCGAGTTCTTGTTATTCTTGTGTTCGATCTATTGAAACTTGATATTTTGAGCAGAGTAATTATAAACATTACGAATACTGAAATTTCTAAATTATAAAAATATAATGAATAATAAATCGGAGGTATATAAGGAATTTTAAACCATTCGGAATTATGAAAATCGGTATTTTGAAATTCGCATTTGTGACTGACGGAATAAAGTTTTCCGTGTTTACAAAGTGAACCCGTAGGACGTGACCTCGAAATTGTTATAGGGAACCAATAACTTGATACGGTCACATTGGCTAACGTCTTTGTCAATTATACTGTGACAAAGTTGTTGTTCATGAATCTGGTTAGATAATATCTCAAAGGCGTTTATAGAAATTTCAAGTTTACAACAATTTAAGTCTTAATTAAGCCAAGTGGTAACTAATTGTTACTTAGTAAAGCCAGAGAACCGTGCATCTAACCGCTTTGGGTACGATAGAGCTTTGTGGCATAATCAAATTAATCAAACCACAAAGTAGAAATTTTGGGCGCAATTGACGGTTTTTGTAAAAAATCTCTGTTGCGTGTAGTATTAATCATAAGTTAAAAATAAGTTGAGCTTCAATTCATGTAACTTAGCTATTTAAGTTTTCAAAACTATCCTGAAGTTGGTGACGGTTAAACGGTCGTTGCGCGGCCCAAGAGGTTTCCTATTTCAAACCATTTGTAAAGCACAAGAAATTGCGATTGATTAAAAGTATAGCGGGATCCCTAGAAACTAATCAATTATGAGATATGTATAATTTCATCATAGACATCAGAATATTATTGAATCTAATAACAAAAATTCTATCAAATGCTAAACAATCAAAAGAAAATTGTAACATAAATATAATAACAACCTAAGAGTGCCCGTCACTCCGTCGTCCACTAGTAGCAGGCCGTTATCTCTCTTTTTCTTCTTCATTAGTCTCCCTTTTTCAAAATACATTTCATTTCATAAACATTTTGTAATAATTTAATTTAGTTTATTGTTTTGTTACATACACGTATTTATGTTACCCATTCAAATGAATCGTGTAAATATATGCGTATAACGTGAAACTGGAGTCAAAATGACATCATATATAAATATTTTTTTTTTTAATATTCTAATCCTACATAATATCCAAACATAATCTTTAAAATGCAAAGTAAAATGTTCATATACTATAATCTAAGCACCTTGTGAACAATTTTCAAGTTGGAATTTACGATTATTATTATGATTGAGCTTACATCTAAATCCGCTACTGCCAGCACCGCTGTAAGCGTCTAACTTAAACCGCTATATTAGGCAGTTGATGATGCTTTTAACTGTAATTTCAGCAATTTCGGCTCAAGTCTGTTCAGTGTTGCGATTCGTGCACGCCAACTTACTCCGATATTTCCTTCATTACGTTAAAATTTCTACTTGCTACACTATAAGAAAATTTGGTTTCATATGTGTGCGTCAAGGTAATCCTGCATAGTATTGTTCAATTGCCTGTATCGCGATTGTGTGGGTTTGTGTAAGCTTTTAAGTATACAGACGAGAGAATAGAGAAGATTATAGTATAAAGATCTTGTAATTTTAGCTTATTTTCAATGCAAAATATTTTATATTAGAATATTATTATGTTAGAGGGCTCTGACCTCAAGAGTCAATTCGAGTTACAAGTGTGTGATTTTGATCTGAAGGTCAATTCTCGTGATAAAAGTTCGGTCAAAATTCAGTTCTCTTGGTTTTACAAATGTCAGAAAAGGTATTCTCTTTGTAAAGTATTACTAAGACTATCAGATAAACAATAGAACTTTCGATCTTCATACGATACTTGACTAAGAGAATAACTTTTATGACATTTGTGAGGTCGAGAGTAAATCGAAACTGAATTTTGACCGAACTTTTATTAAGAGAATTTGCCTTCTGATTGTTTTAAGGCGATATTAAACGTTCACTTTTGCCAACAATAATTCCTTTTCGATTCCCAGAAGCAAATTTTTACCGCCAACCAGGCAAACATCATCAACAGCCTATACTAGTCCACTGCTGGACATAGGCCTCTCCTTAGAAAGGAGGTTTTGGCCTACTATACCACGCTGGCCAGACGGGTTGGTATAGGGTTTGTTTCAAGTTTTCCTTCTCTTTGCAGTGCTGTTGTCCTGCTTAGTCTGCTCCCTAAGTCGACTCTTAAATAAAAAATATACAGATTATGTATACATTGCCTTTATTTCTACCAAGTACGATTTACATAAAACATATCCATTCTAAACCATAAAAGAAATTAACAAACATTAAATAATTCAGTTGCATATAATATTGATATCAAATAAACAGTGGACAATAAATGACATGATTTTTTTGGGCCGGGTTAAACATCGCCTCTTATATCTAGAACCATGTCTTCTTAGTTACAGGAATACCTAGTTTGGAAGGCAGGGTCTATTTTGTACACCTAACACGGTTGTACGAATGGAATTTAAATTTCAATAAAGTTATTATTATTATTAAAGTGAATCGCCTCATTTTTTTTTCGTCCATCTATCGCATGTCGCAATACAGCCAAGGCCAATATGTCAGCACTCACATTAGCTGACCGTGTAGCATTTATAATCTCTCTCATTCATATCTTCTCTACTAATGATTTCCCGTTATCATTCCCATTTTCAAACCTAATAATTTTCTGAAAGTTTTAAAATCACACTACACTTTTTATTATATAGGTCGGCTCGACTGGAACACTACAGCCTCACAGAACACCGGTATTAAGCAATTCTTTAGTTGCTTATCGTAAAAATACCCTTACTCTGAGATAGGGGTTCTCAAAAGACAGAAACACTCAACCATGTCCCATAAAATATAAACAAATATTACAAACAAAATAATTGTTTGTCAATATATTTAATGGGTTTCTGCCAGTCATGTTGGAAGATACATGCGTGAACATGTCCTACTTATTGTTTAAAACACTAATATTTCGTGAAAATTATGTTGCTGGAGAAAAAAAACAAACATCGCGTACGATGTTGCGTATTACGCAGCTTAAAAATAAACATAATTAAAATTAAACATAAACAACAAATTAATTAAAATGCTAATCCTTCTACATATATGCTGTATTTTTTTTTTATTTAGTTGTTTTTGAATGTGGAAAATAAATGAAATTCAAACTAAAGATTAACGCCAATAATTACGGTTTGCATAGTTTCAATTTACTTTAATTATTTTTCTTATATTCTTTATTTTTCGTTCTTTCTGTACTCTTCATACAAAGCGTGAGGTTACTGGGATCTAAATATTTCTGAGGAAGGGAGATTTGTCTCAAGAGACAGACTTTTACTACTAACTACTTTATTATCTTCATCGACAGCCTTTAGTAGTTCACTACTGGACGTAGGCCTCTCCTTGGGTTTGGTTTTTTCTCTTTGCAGTGCTGTTATCCTGCATAGTTTGCTCCCTTAGTCGGCTCTTACGATACCCATGGTTTGAAAAGGGCCATCGACACTCCGTATTATTATAAATATATATATATTATTTATCCATCACTACACGGATGCACGGATAAACAACTATTAGTCATAGAATTCCATTATCAGACACCAAGTTTATATTCGAGTATTTATCCACATCATAATTTATCCACTAGTATCATTTTTCATTCTAGTAGTTCCTGTATTTGTTAGGGAACTAATTGATATAAAAAAATCATAATGCAAACATGTCACGACGTCTTCATATATCTAATTTCCCGTTGAGAGACGGTAGGATCTTAATGAGCTTGGACGCATTTCCAAATGATTTTCACAGACAAAGCAGTTAATCGTGTTACTTTGTGTTGTGTAATCCTCTTACGTCTTGTCAGATGAGCACATGCACGTTTGAGACAACACTGCACCGGGATTAGCCTAAAAACGTAATTAATGGCAGCTCCCCTCCGTGTTTGGTTGAGTCTCGTATTTATTTTGTTGTTACGTTAATAACATTGTTTATTTCTATGTATTTTCTTTAGTTAAAAATTAGTTTAATTTGGGAAGTACCTGGGTAGGTAAACATTGATTAAATAAAGATGACACTATGGAAACTAGAATGACGATAAACATTCTTATATATTTTTAAATACATACATATTATGCATAAATTACATCCAGTCATAGAACAAAATGGTATATAATAATAATAATATTCTACTACATTCACACAACGCCATCTAGTCCCAAACTAAGCAGAGCTTGTACTATGGGTACTAGACAACTGATACAAATACATACATACTTTTTTTTTGTAAATACTCATATATTATAGAAACACCCAGACTAAATCAAACATTAAATGTTCATGCACACAAATGTTTGACTTGAGCGGGAATCGAACCCGCGACATTTGGAATAGCAGTCCGTTACACAAACCACTACTCCATTCGTCGTGCTCATCACACAATATTTGTCTTGGGTGGCAATCGAACCCACGAATTCTGGCTTGGCATTCAGGATCACTAACCACTAGATCATAAAGCCCGTTGAAATTTAAAAAAAAAGATGAGACTGAGGTTTTATTTACTGTGAGTCTAGGAAGATCGCTTCAGACCTTGATTAAGGTCTCGTTAGTTCTGAAACTAGTCAAGCATGCTCGAAATATACGCGGAGTAAAACCTTATACACTTTATAAACTGCTGCCTTTAATCGTGCTAGTCAAATAGATGAGATGTTACAATTACAAAAAGTGTTTTTATGGAATTCAATAATAATATTTTCGGACATCTATCACACAATGCCATCTAGTTTCAAACTAAGCAGAGTTTGTACTATAAAAACTAGATTGACTGAGTTTTTATTTTATACTTTTTTGTCATAAATGAATTAATTAAACATAGAAACACCCAAACTCCGAAACAAATATTTGTAGATCGTAGAAAGATTCGGTCCGACCCGGGCACTGAACCCGAGACCTCAGCACAGCAGTCGCATGCGCTAACGCAGTGCAGTAAAAATATAGATTAAAATAAATAAAAACTAAAAAGCGGCTTTTAGATTTTAGAAATACGAGTACATATTTAATTAGTTACTTTTTAGTATGTTTAAAAATAATTATTAGTGGAAATGATTTGATCAGCTAATAGACAAATCATTTCATACAAAAAATACATCGAGTGAAAATTGAATTCGCGTTTTATGATATTATATGGTCTTATGGTCTGTGTGGTGACGGATTAAGAATACAGAGTGTCACCACCCCTATTCATCCCGTGGGTGTCGTAAGAGCCGACTAAGGGAAAAAACTAAGCAGGACAACAGCACTGCAGAGAGAAGGAAAACTTGTCACAAACCCTTTACCAACCCGTCTGGCCAGCGTGGTATAGTAGGCCAAAACCTCCTTTCTCAGGAGAGGCTTATGTCCAGCAGTGGACTGTTAAAGGCTGTTGATGATGATATTATAGTCAAATTCTCTACAGCTGCAGTGAATTTATATATTATAAGGGGCTATCCATAAACTACGTCATACAAATTTTCTTTCAAGTAGTTTCTCTTACAAGTCTTTGTCACAGGTCACATTTATAGGTCTCCCCTTCCTAAGGTGGTTATGACATCATATATTTTGCAATTTTACACCTAAATACTGATAAAATAATATACTAGTAATACTGATAAAATTTGTTTTTTTTTGTTATAATATGTAGTTTACAGAAAATGTTTCCATTACTTATTAACGTTAGATTTTGATTTATATCAGAATTCAGAGAGCTTACTCCTCTTGTTGTTTGTCACACAATGGCACACTTCATTGACCCTTCCCTCTTCTTCCTTTCTTCAGGTTACCCTGTAACGTAACTAATGGATGGCCCTTATCACATCGCCGTATTAGCTCTACATGAATAGATAAATCTAATTGGTGTGTATATATTCTGAGTCACGTTACTAAATATTTTTTTGTATGAACGCGTGATTCCATTTGTAGTTAGTTGAATATATATATAATAATATTTACTAAAACATCACTTATTACTCAATATTTGAAAGCAAATAAAATTCATAAAATCATTTTGAGTGGGAGATTGTTACAGTGAAGTCTTGTTTTTTTGACGGAGTGCCTCCTTGGGGATGTAGGAGCCAGGAGTATGTGGTGTTTCCACTAAAAACTTAGTAAAGCCCTAGCCCGGGGAAGCTGCGGGCTTCTGCTGCCTATCGGCCCCATCCTTATAATATATTGCGGCTCGATCGCATTTTTGCGACCAGGCAAAAATGGACCAGGAAAAACCCGAATGCCAGGGGAAAACCCGTTCAGTCCACCCGCAGCCACACTCAGGGCGGCATGAGGCGGTGGTAAACGCCTCCGCCGCCCGTTTCGGCGACGACGAATTTGGTCCTAGTGAAGGTTGTCGTCCTGATCCCTCTCTGCCGCTTCCTTCTGCGAGATGACGTGTTCGCAGAAGGATGTGACCGCGGTGAAATATCTGTCACTACCGGCCATGTAGCGGATGACGGCCGATAGCGAGAGATCCCCCTCAAGCCGGGAAAATTGCCAGCGTGTTCTGAGCCAAGTCCTCACTGCAATCGCAGTGGTGTTAGGCTTGACTCAATTCAATCCTAGCGACTGAATGCAGGTACTTCTCGAAGCAGCCGTGCTGGTATGGCCGCCGACGTCCTCTACGTCAGCGGTGTCTTTCTGGATCACTACAGCTTCACAGAGAGAGACTACTGCGCCTAGCCCTCCTCACCCGCTAGCATGACAGCAATGATTTCTGGCGGGGACAGGTCTCGTCCGATTTGGTCGACCATTACTTCGCGTTCAGACGAGGGTCAGTTTTCCAGCGTGTGCTCGGCAGAGTCCCAGTCGGCTGCGCAGGCCGTCTCCTCGCGTCCAAAGAAAGTGAAGTCTACAATATCCGGACAACTGTCTAGCATTTTTATTTTCTTTTTCTGTGTAGATGTATATGAATTGCACTTACCCACGTTATGTCGGCAATGAATAATTACATTATTATTGTTTTATAGGAAATTCGTATTGCATATTCTAAGTTTCAGTAAGCACGTATCCATTATTATAAAAAAGTATAACTTAAAACAGTAATGCGTAAATTTTTAATTTAAAATGAAATCCCTTTTTAATCTTAATTCCTTTTACCGTGTAGATAACGGGTCTACCAATAGGGATGACCTGGTTTTGACAGCTCATAGCGGCCATGTTTGATGATGGATCTTTGACATCTCTTGACATTTGTTTTCAGTAAGGTAAGGTTTGCCATTTTATCATGTCACGTTTCACTTTAAACCAATGCTTGGAAATTGTCCAAAGCTTCTTTGAAAGTGACGAAGGAATCCCTGTTACTGTGAATGGCGAGCGCTATAACTCGATGTTAACCGAATATTTCTTTCCGGAATTTGATGATATTGATGCAGACGACCTTTATTTTCAACAAGTGAGTCGTTAATTTCGAGAAATGGACCGATCAGTTGGCCACCAAGATCGTGTAATTTAACAACTTTAGACCATTTTCTTTGAGGTTACGTTAAATCTAAAGTGTACAGCAATAATCCAGCTATAATTCGTGACCTAAAAATCAACATTCGACGAGCCATAGCCGACATACCGACCGAAATGGTGCACCGCGTCATCGAAAATTGGCGTGAGCGGGTGACCGTCTGCAAAAAGAGCCGCGGCGGTCATTTGGCCGATATATTATTTAAAACATAAATTGCATAAAATTATCTATCAAAAAATCAATCGGATACATTTTTCATATAAAATTTTGTGTTTTATTCAATTTCTAGACCAGGACGTTCTTATTGGACCCCACACATAAATATTAACTTAAGGATGTGTCATTTGTGTTGATATTATTCCTGTAAAACAGTAAATACAAATATTTTTATGCGTTTCCCTGCGTAGTAAAACATTTATTAATTTAAGTACGTGTCATATAAAATGAGAATGATATTGTAAAACATTAAAACCAATCATAATCATTTAAAAAAAATTAACCATTGCATTTAGATCAAAAACTTTATAATAAAAGATCAAGTAAGCAGCAAATCACTACATAAACAAATAAAATACCTCTCAATAAATAACCATGCTAAAGCTAAACAAAACCCTACAACACAAAAAGTTTCAGATAAAACTCATTTATCTGCAGCAAACTGTAAAATATTTTTAATTGAAATTTATGCAAACAAACATTATTTTATTTTGCTTGCTGCCAGTTGTGGCAAACCGTTTACGTTTATGAATAACTTTTGCATATTTTCTCAGTGATTTTATTAAATTTCGATAAAGGCTGTTGACTTTATAAGTATTAATTCAAAGCCAGTCAGGCCTTAAAAGGGTTAGTTTTTTTTAATGAAGTGGTTTGCAGGTAATCGAAAAATAAATGATATTTTAACGTTGTTGAATATACGTGTTTAGTGTACCTCGAGGTCTCAAAGCTACTTGAGGTCGCT
Organism: Arctia plantaginis; assembly: GCA_902825455.1. Lineage (NCBI taxonomy): Eukaryota > Metazoa > Arthropoda > Insecta > Lepidoptera > Erebidae > Arctia > Arctia plantaginis. Next base: position 93,403 of record CADEBD010000048.1, on the reverse strand, counting down.
TTGGCTTAAGCATGCTAGTTTAAAGGTGATGCCAGTGCCCTCGTGTGGTTTACAAATTAATAACGGATCCACTCTTGTTTGTGTGGTTACTTTGTGCAACGAATGAATTAAAAATTTGACGAGAAGCTTGAAAATTAATTCCTAAAGCATGAGTTTATGTTTTTTTTATTAAAAGGCATTAGGAATATATACTGTCTCGCGGGGGACTTTACAAACATACATGAAACATACACAAATTTGCGACAAAGCATGGCTATTACGGGTTGTTGTAGTTGGCTTTGGAATCGCGTTTGAAGGTATCGCTAACTATTTCCTCGATATCTGATCGCTGTGTTCCTTTCTTGTAACTCTGTAATTTAGTGTGCAAATAAAGAATTTCTATCTGTCTATCTATTTCCTATCAAGTGGGTTATTTACTCTATGTGAAAGTTGCCTATACAACTAGGGTAATAGTATATTTTGAGTACATGATGATGTCCTTACGACAAGAAAAGGTAATATATTAGAAACAAAAAATGTAATAAAGTTTTTTTATAAAGAAGTCTTACTCTCTTAAATGCCGAAAGCCACTTCAACCAAACATTACATAAAACCCTCTATGAACATCTGATCCGATGTACCCTTCAAAAGTCTCAAGATCAGTGAATCTAGAAAAGATTGTACAGAAAAAGCTGACTTAAAACTGAACAAAAGCCTCCAGCTAGCTTTAATGAATAAAGATTTTCGAATAAAGCAAAGTCCGATCTATGCTAGATTTGTATGTAAAGCCGATAGAGGGAAATTGGGTCACCAAATTGCCCAGAGCAAACGGACAGGCAATGTGTAACAGATCGCTATACTTGCAAGTTAACTTGATACCGTGTACGTACAGTTGCTGTGTGGAAGTTTGGGATTTGTTACTCTTACGATTAGAAGGAACTGAGCTTACCATAAACATGACAAAGATAAAGTAGGTAAAGCACTTACAACAAGATTACGCGTGTCATTTTCCAGTGGTTGAGCGTCACCCTACATATGTATGCGTTTAGGAAAATAGCAACGAATGGAGGACGAGAATTTTATTTTTATATATTGAGAGAGTAATGAAATCGTTTTTTTTTAAAGAACCTGAGGAACCATTGCTAGTACATAGTGTTTTCGGTACACCAATCTACGTTGATAAATGAGGGAATATTCTTAAAAGGACTGAAATTAGCACATTAGTAAGTGTTTTTCTCTGGGTAACGGTTTTACATTTAATAATAAATATTTTCCTACTTTTTCTACTACATATTTGGGAAAATGAATAAGGATGAAACAGACATAACTTACTTTCTATTTTCTAAAGATAGATACGGCCAAAATTATGTATTTTCACGATACTGATGCCAATTTTGTTGTTCGAAAACTCTCTAAACTAAACTAAAAATCACTAAAAATTTGTTTAGTTCTGTCAAACAACGTATCCTATTCTGAAAACGTAATATTTGACAGGACAAATTTTTTTTAGTGGTTTTTAGTGGTGTTAATACACCACTGTCTGTCCTAACACCAGTTAGTCGCAGCCTACTGTATATCATACTTAACCCGAGAACAATAATTCACAATACAATGGCTCATTGCTGCCTCTCGGTAAATTTATCACCAAAATCGAGTAACAATGTCAGTGTTATTTATATAGTAACATCAATAGAATTGTGTTTAATACTATTCTCAGCTGAAACTTTACAACGTTCTGATAACACAATGTGATATATCCGTCCAAACATAAACTAATTAAGTTGCCTCAGGCCCGAGTGCGAGTTTATTTTTCATCTATTCGATCGTCACGGTGACCGGGTTCAGTGCTGCGATTGGCCTACACTGAAATCTTCACCAATCGCAACGCTTAACGCGCTTGCTGTCGAGAGCGAGTTTATGTGAAATAAACTCGCACTTGGCAATTGATACCTGCAACTGATAGAGACACAAGTGTATTGCTCTTTGCGTGCCTTCTCAGCACAACCGAACTAGGGCAGGTGAATTTTGGCCCCGTTGACCTCAGTCATTCGGTGTAATTTGGTTTAATAAAGAAATACTTAACCATTGTAACCTGTCCGTGTGGTAATTAAGAATACGGAGAGTCACCACCCCTATTTATCCCGTAGGTGTCATAAGAGCCAACTAAGGGAGCAAACTACGCAGAACAACAGCACTGCAAAGAGAAGTAAAACTTGAAACAAACCCTATACCAACCAAATTGGTATAGTAGACCAAAACCTAATTTCTAAGGAGAGGCCTATGTCCAGCAGTGAACTTTTAAAGGCTGTTGGTGTGTGGTAACCGTAGTATCACTAATGGGATCACTCAATACTGAGTAAGTGAAGTTACTTGAGCTGAAACTCTCGCCCTCCTCCGATTCTGGGGGGAAAGACTGAAAGGGCTGTAACACACTTGCGTGACTCTTAAGTTACAGGTGTCCATGGGCATCGGTAATCACTTACCATCAGGTAACCCATCTGCTGGTTTGCCTCCACACCATAAAAAAATACAAAACAGCATCAATAGAAATAGGAACTATACATCAATTCAATATTATTATAACTGTGATGAATAAAGTTCATCGTAGGCGCCGGAATGACAAAATCTGACGCTTTGCAACTCAGCGTAAATCTGAATAAGCAAAAACAAGTTGGATACTGCCGTTGTCACTATTTGTAGGGTTGTCATCGTATTTTCAGATATCATGTAGCTAGAATTTTGTGATTGGCACAGTGTATAGTGGAATAATACTTATTTTTCCGGAATGATACCACGGCCTCACAGTAAACCGGTGTTAAGTAATTCTTTCGTTGCCTTTCACTGAGTGAGTGAGGTTACAGGAGCCCAAATCCCCTCTCCTGCTGACTCCAAGGGCTGCAACGCACTTGTGACTTTTGAGTTGCAGGTGTCCATAGGCGGCGGTAGTTGCTTACCATCAGGTGACCCGTCTGCTCGTTTGCCCCCTTATACCATAAAAAAATGATTTGAAAGTTTAGATTTATTTTTGTGTATAAAACAATAAAAATGTTTCGAACTACTTAAATGTCAAATAAAACTGACCAAATGGTAGTACGGGTTTAAGAAAAACCATTTACGTTTCAAATTTACGGTTTAAAATCAGATACCGTATGTTACACAGTGATATTAGTAATTTAATAGGGCTAAATTATAATAAATTGCCATGTTCTAATCCTTTAACTCCCCCCTCTCTCAGAGCTAGAATAGTTAGTTCAAATTTATATGGAACAAACCAATTGAGTACAATCATGACAACTAAAAACCAATCATTGAAAACGGTTCACAAATGGCAAATATATTATTTCGTAATATACACAAAAATAAAATTCAATCGACAAAAGAATCTCTTCCTTTCTGAAGTCTGTTATAAATGGAACACATCATGACGAATTCAGAATTTTTTGTCTGTCTGTTATTATTTAGAACAGTCTTCACTCTTACTAAATATAAGCTATACCGATAACTTTTCATTTACAGATTTACGGGAATACTATATCATCCTAAAATAAAGGTATCTGTTGTAAACTTTGTCTAGAAAAATAGACACAGAAAATAAATATAATGATAGTCAAATAATTTGCCAACTACTTACATCTGCAGATAACGTCTATTCTTGTCAAAGAAACCACTAGAAAACTAAATAAATTGCCCAGTAGGTACAATTTCCTTGCAAAACAATATCTACAAAGAGAATTTATTGGAGGATTGGCAATTAATAGAGCTATAAACACATTTTATTTCTTTTTATCGCCCTCATAGACCGATAAACAGTTAATGCATATAAACTTGGCGTGTTGGAGTACGAAAATACTACTCTGTTACATCTTGTGGGACTCGTAAAGCACAGTGATTGCAAACCATATTATGTGTATATTAGTATTTGATTTTGATACTGTTTCACCGAGTTCAAAAAAGAGGAATTTATCATATTGGTCAATTAGTCGGAGTTGTGGGAGGGACAGAAGAGAAGCAGATTTTTATCTGAGTGAAGATTTCTGTCGTGATTAGTAGACAGGTAACGGAAGTAGGGAGCAAGGTAAGTAGGTTGAGAAATGAAAATAGAGAGGTAAGACGCTTTTTACGGCGCAAGCGAATAGGCAACCAGTTTAATTGGGAACGCAAAGCAGACATATGGTTAGACTTTTATTCAAAGGCATTTGTACAACAAACCCTGATAATTACATCTCTAAAAGGATAAGGTGAAGCTATGTATCATTGTTTATTTATGTAGTTTATAAAATTGTAAGTGGTTTTCTTTTAATAGTTTCGTAGATTTTACCGTCAAAATGATCATATTAGAAAAAGAAAAAAACACGTTTAAAAACCAACTAAGTTGAAAGTAAAAATGAGTTCTACTATTCACCTCGTAGCTCCATCATCAGTCCATCAGCACTTAGCCTAATCCGCTGGTCTCAAACTTGACGGGTTTACTGAATTAGAGTTTGCATTTTCGTGCACCATCATCAGACCAGTTAGATGCCAAATATTATAGTATTTTATTGCTTTTATTTACAAGTAGCTCCTGGCAGCGGTTCCATCTGCGTTTATATCTATGTTACTCGCTGATAACGTAGCTTTCCATTGGTGTAAGAATGTTTAAAATCGGTTTAGGCGTCAAAGCGTAACAAACAAACAAAGTCACTTTCTATGGAAGTATGGTTTGCAATTTTTCATTTAGATACTATAGCTTAAAATACATTAAATTGATTTCCAATTTTTTTTACAAACTTAATTGTAAATAAAACTGAGATAAATTTTATAAAAACATTTAAATTTATCGAGCTTAACTTTTCACAACCACAAATATCACAAGAAGTTTTCACCAAAGACAAAGTTTATTATTTAAAAAAATCAACACTCGAGAGCGGATTAGTGCCAACCCTAGCATTAGTGTTCTCCACGTTTGCGAATGAATCCAGTCTGGTGACGTCAGAAGCTGTTTAATTGGTACACTACTCTATTTTCTTTACACCAAAGCTGCACACCAGCAAAGTTGAGGGCCGAAAGTTGTTTTTCAATTTATAACATTCGCTGAATGATTTTGGAATATACCTACTAAACGTTAAGGTATATTTTTCTTCAGTTTTTCAATGATATAATATATATTAATATCTCAAAATTTTGTGACATATTATTTATTTAATTCATTAACAATTTATTACAATTGTGTATGAATATAATAATTCATAATAGTGAGAAAAGAAAAATAACATATAATCTCTAAAAACAATTCACATTAAACCATCTAAAATAAGTTAAAACATTTCAAATATACATATTATTATAACATTCACAACTCCAACCAGTCATATTAACAAAATGAATCACTCGATGTCAAAAATAGTAAACAAAATAAATTAAATTTCAAACAGGTAGGTACTTAATGCAAACTAAATGTCAGTTAGAATTGTCATGTCAAAGGAAACAAGAGATCACACAATAATTATATCTCTAACATGTCCCTAGGATTTTAATGTCAGTTACAAGATGAGCCAGTAAATTCATTTACAGAATAATAACATTTTTCCAATAAGAAGGCTTTAACTCTTTTTTTAAATATGTATGTCTTATAAATTTCCATTTTTATTTCTGCAGGTAGGCAATTAAATCGTTTCACACTTTGAAATCGCGCACAATGCTTTGCTTTAATTTTAATGTTGGTATAAGATTATTTCTCAAGTTCTTTCTTCGAGTACTCTCTCTGATTAACCTTTCATCTTAAGTTTCAAAATCAGTGTATTTTGACAGTTGGCTTAGTACGGTCAGTATGTATTTAAAGGCATTTGTACAACAAACAGCTATGTATCATTATTTATTGCGCACTAATACAGTTGAGTTTTACTGACCTATGTAAAGAGCAATAAAATTATAGATATAAAGAGGAAAACTGGTAGTCGCAATCTACATAATATAATATTATTAAGGAAGAAACTAGACCACTTTTTCTGCTCATAAATATCCGCAATTACAGGAGGTAATCCGTGAACACGCCGTGCTTGTATCGGAACGAGCGGATTGCTACATTAATTAATTTTTATGTGAGTTTTAAAAAAATACTTGAAGGCTTCTCTTGGATTCTATATACGTGAAACAAGTACTAGCAAATACGTATTGTACCATTGTATGCCTTTTAAATGAATAACATAAATTCACAATCTTCCTGATCTTTGCTTAATTTTAATTGGGGTCAGAGCAATGCGTAACTTTTTTTTAAATATTTGGGCTGGTTTTATTTGATGACTGCACGGCTGGCGTAGTGGTTTAAGCGGTCGCCACGCCGCTTACTACTACGCTGAGTATGTAGGCTTACAAATTACAAGTATTACAATAATCCCAACGCCTGCCTCACGTCAACGTTTTTGACGTGACAACGTCTTATAATTCGATGGAGCCGGCTGCACGCACGAAAAAACATGACTCATGCTGCGTTACCTCGCTCTGAGGCGTTCCATTTAAGGCTTGAAGTGCAAGCGAGAGCGCGGAACGAGCGACAAAGAGGCACAATCGGCCTCCGAGTTCGGCAGCGTTTGACATCTGTCTCTCTCCTACTTGAGTGAGCGATGCGTCCGCGTGGACAGCTGCTATAGAATAATACATTTACATGTTTTCGTAAAATGCAACCATTCCATCAGTATTTTCTTATGACGTTGTCACGTTCAACTATCGTCAGTAAACCGACTTTACAGACAACCGATTTTTTTTAGAGTGTCGGGGGCAAACGAGTAGACATGTCACCTGATAGTAAGTGACTACCACCGTCCATGAGTACCGGCAACTTAAGTGTCCCAAGTACGTCGCCGCTCTTTAACCCGCATAATCAGAGGGAGAGGTGGTTTGAGCTTTGGTGACCTCAGTCACTCGGTTAAACACAATAAAATAAGAAGAAAAAACAACGAGAGAGGAAGTAGTTACCTACTCGTATAAGTAAAATAAATAGACAGCTTGGGTAAGGGTTAATGCAAATCTCGGATGCGAAAATGAAACGGTACTAGGACTGTAGTATCACGAAGAGACAGAGGGTATCTACCTGTCTGTTTTTCCTTTACTTGAAAAGGCCACCGAGGCAGAAAAATTAACTAAACCTTAAAATCTTAAATAGAAAAAGAAAAGTCCCGAAATTAATAATTGTCCATGTGGTGACGAATTAAGAATACAGAATGTCACCACCCCTATATATCTCGTAGGTGTCGTAAAAGCCGACTAAGGAAGAAAACGTCACAGGACAACAGCACTGCAAAGAGAAGGAAAACTTGAAACAAGCCCTATACCGTCCCGTCGGGCCAGCGTGGTATAGTAGGCCAAAATTTAATTTCTAAGGAGAGGCTTATGGCCAGCAGTGGACTATTAAAGGCTGATGATGATGATGAAGGAGAGGCTTATGGCCAGCAGTGGACTGTTAAAGGTTGTTGATGATGATGATAATAATCATAACTTATTTTAATGACTATGAATAAGCGAGTACACATTCCTACATATACGGCATACCGACAATTCCAACATACGAGGTAAAAATGCGTAGTATTGTCTGCACACAATGAGTATTGTTGACAAAGACGAAGAAAATTCTGCCTACGAAACGACAAATAAGCTCTTATAAAAAAATATTTTTCCAATTCCATAAAGTCTGAGGCTATGATGCTTCATCTGAACGCTCTTAATTAAAAACAGGAAACAATAGAGTTGCTAACGTTAAAATGGCTGGCTGGTGCACCGCGAATATTATGCAGTCTATGGTTGGTTGTCGGCTTTTATACTCTATTAATGTTTATTTTTAAAAGACTATGCGATAGAGAGTAAGGGTTATGTTTTTCTCGGGTATGTGAGAATGTACACACATGTGATCAGATGTTTATGTCAGAACCTATTTACTTACCTAGTTCTTTTTATATATCCTTTTTTTTTGCACTAAATTCCATGTAGACTAACATTAAATTTGTTTATGTTAAAAGCGAGAATGGCCTGTTGGTATAATCGTGTACTGGCGTAAGGCCAGAGACCGTTGGTTCGATTCCAACCCAGGACAAATTATTGTGTAACGAGGACTACATTTTTTCCATGTCGGGGTTAAATTCATCTGTAATATATATGTATTGAGAAATATTAGGGTCCATCAAATGAACCGTCAGCTCTTTATTTTATAAAACAAATTTCATATAACATAAACACCAATGTGAGTTTGTTTGTTTATTATGCGTCGATGCATTAACTGACTGTCTGCCCTGGTGGCGCAGTGGTAGCGTATGCGATTGCTGTACTGAGGCCTCGGGTTCAATTCCCGGGTCGGACCAAATGTTTTTATGATCTGCAAGTATTAGTTTCGGAGTTTGGGTGTTTTTATGTATAATATGTATGTATTTACATACAACAGTACTGTATCAGTACATCTAGCTTTCATAGTACAAGCTCTGCTTAGTTTAAAACATGTGTCACAAACATGGCGTTGTGTCAAATTTCCGAAAAAATATTACTATTATTAAATATAAGTATGCAATCGATCATCATCAAATATTGCAAATACACACATTATTAAAGGTACAGCACAGGATTTATTGTTCATTTAGAGAGTACTATTGTCAAAGAAAACCATAACGGATTCACAAAAACCGAGGACGCAAGCTCAATAGTAGCAGAATTTTGATAAATTATTCAAGCATTGTACCGCAAATAGATGCGAATGCTTGCGGTGACTACATCAGCATGGTGTAACTCAATGAGCATGCTTGAATCAGATCTGTAATTTATATATCGAAAACAGCGTTTAAAATTATTGAGTTCAGTGAAACATCCAATTAATATTTGCAGTTGACAATCAGTCTATAAAATCGCTTATTCAGTCAAGAAATTGAATTCTGCGGCTGGAACGGGTTATTGTGGTCCATGATTGAACTGTGGTTTTTACGTTACTAAGGCCCGTATTTTAAAAGACATCTCAAGTGTCGGTTGAACTCTGATTGCCTGAAACTAGTTTTAATTGCAGATCAAATCTTAAGTATCGATCTTATTATAGAACGCGTTTTAAGTTTGACTGACTTGAAGACTGACTTGTTTCAAGTATTGATTTGAACTAACAGTCTGTTCTCAATTACGTTTCCGCATGATTGACATTATTATTCCGCATTACGCAGCTAATTATTTAAAAAATAATTTTCTTTTACAAAAATAATTTCTGTAAATTCGTATAGTGTAGCAATATTAACATATTAACAAGCTTGTTGTTCGTTCAAAATTAAGTATAATAAACATTAAAATAAAAATTACTAGCTGTATGAATAGGCTATAACGGAACGTTCAAGTTATTTATCAACACTTGTCATGTTGAAATGTCAAACGATGTTTTTATTTGATAATTATAAAATTTATATTACTATACTTTTAACATAAACCAAAAGGTTGTGGTAATTTAAACTGGTATTGTGTGTGTAAAATGTGAATCTTGGTAAATTTCATATCAATTAAGGTAAATTAAAGTGAAATTGATTATAGTATGCCAAGTAATTCTTTCGTAAATAAAGTAAATCTTTCGTAATTATTCAAAAACAAATCATCGTAAAACAATTCATTTCCCCTAAATGCCCTAGAAATCACCGCTTGAGACTAGTTTTAGCTTGTCTCACGTAAACAAAGATCACAGCTGTCAAAATTTATACCTGAGTAATGATTTCGACATAAACATCGTTCAAAAATAAGCTATCACTCACTTGAGTATGGAGTGGTGAATCTCGTTTCAAGTGACGTTTAATAATAAAATCTCTACTTAAAATGAGTTTTAAGACTAGATTCACGACTGAGACAACTTTTAAAATACGGGCCTAATACTAAGACGGGGCTGGCTGTAGGATAACAAAATATTAGATTCTTTATAGCCGTTTACCGATACTATAACACACTGTTACCCTAAACAAGTATGTTATAGATTATATCCCCATGCTAGAACTCCTCATATGGATCGGAGTGAGAAGGTTCTAAAAGAACTCATGATGTAACGTGCCTTAAAAATAAAATTCTTGCATATGGAGGGAAGTTAAGGATTGACGGCTTGAGTTCCAAATGCGTAAGAAGAATGGAAAGTGTGAGTTAAATCAGATACACAACAATTATCGAATGAAATAAATCTCTTGAACAACTTGGAGATTTACCAAAGACCAGTTCAGCCGAAAAATACTTTGAGCCCAAGTCTTTAGGATACTTCGACTTTTAGGAGTTATTAGTAACATGACGGGTAAAGTATCTAACTTTATAACTTTTATAATTTTTTTTACTTTAACTCTATTAGACTAGAATAGTATCCAATTCTGCGTGAGTACTTAGGTGTTTAATCCAGCCTTGTAATAAAATCCATTTTTAACTCATTTCTTATATCCTACCTAAAACTACTTTTCTGCTCAATTTCAGGAATTTAGTACAAAGAACATAGACTTTTGCGAGAGCTCTTAAACCCGTAAAAATCTGGCCTTGACCTAAAATCCATTTGACATCTTCTACTCATACACTGCCTCCTTGACAAATTTTAGGAAACCAGCGCAAGAATTCAAAAACTGCTAAAAATCTGGGAGGGTTTCTTAAACCCATTATATATGGCCTAAATATGGCATAAATCCATCTGACGTCTTACAAACTACCTCCCTGTCAAATTTCAGCTTCCTAAAAGGCAGTTAATGCATGAGTTTATTCTCGTTTACATAAAGAGAGCAGACAACCGCAATTTTCCTTTTACATTCTACATTATTGGAATAAACAAGAAACGAATTATTTGTTTATTTCAATAGATTGCAATTCTGATGAAAGGATTTACGGTTAAATTGCTCTCCGATGGTTCGTGTAGTGACAGCATTAATTTCATTTCTATAACTGTATAATTTTGTATGCCTTACGGTAGAAGCACTTGAAACATGTAATTTACTAACACCATTGTAACAGTGTTTTCTGATCATCAGATGTTATGGAAATTTAAAATTAGATTTTTGAGAAATACATTTCAACCGTGATCTAACAAGGAGTGTGGATCAGCAATTTAATAGGAAATAATGAAGAGGTGAAAACAGTAAAGTATTAAAACTTGTTAAAATGACATAGCTTCTTATTTTGTAATTTGCCAGTAGTAGTGTGTCAGTAATACTACACGTATTATAGTACTATACTAAACATGCTCGATCTATTTAAGATCCAGTCATTTTTATGGAATGAAAAAAGGCCGGTGGCATGAGCAGATCAGCAGGGTTACTTGATGGTAAGTGACTACCATCGACACTTGATATTCAAAAGACACAAGTGCAATGCAATTTATTTTATTTTTTAATGACAAATCCGTCAAGACAAGTCAAGTCGTGGGGATTTTAAAAATGTACATGAAACGAACACAAAGAACAAACAGACTCAGAACGACAATTTGTGGATCACACAAAGTGTCCTTTCTAAGGAGAGGCCTATGTTCAGCAGTGGACTATTACAGGCTGATGATGTGATGTGATGTGTGACAAAGTATCATTCTATGTTTGGATCAAAACCACTACGCCATCAGCGCAGTCAATGTATTGCTCTCTAGTGTACAATATGTTGGTACTGTCGTTTAGTATTAGCTATAGCTAGCCAAGTCAAGCATTGGCATGGAGGCACTTTTCAATGACAAAAGTCGACATGCAAACGAACGAATAAGAGAAGGCTTAAAGTTTGTCTGCAGGCATGTTGGTTCCCCTGAGGTTTTTATAAAGAACTAGCTGACCCTGCAAACGTTGTTTTGCTATTTACATATTTTTTTTCTAGTCTAGCTCTAATGGTTCCAGAGATATCATGATGAGTGACTATATATGTGGAAATCTCCTATATATATAGATAATAGAAGATAGATAGATAGATAGATAGATACTAACTTTTAAACTTTCGCGTTCCATGATAATTAATATTATTTAACGCGTTAATTCCCGTTAAATAATATTAGATAGATAGATAACAATAAATAATGATGGTATAATTTCATACCACAATACGGGGTTATTTACTAATTGTGTAAAATAATATTACGGAAAAAAAATACATGAACAAACCCACCACTATCTATGATAAAAAAATTATGAAGCAAGATCGCGTACACGTGCTCGAACAAAATATATGTTAAATTTCAGTTCAGTAAAGATATTTCCGAATTAAAAATGAGTCAGTATATTGTGATAGGATTACGAGAAAAAAAAAATGTGATGGGACGAGTTGGATTTGAAAAGGTTTATGACCATCATGCATTCAATTTAGAATGTGTAGCGAACAAAAAAGAAAAACATCCCGACAAAGTAGTCAGAGGAATATAAAATGCCTACACTTTGCTAACTAGGTTGCGGTCGGGTTTGAGTCTACTACTACAAGGCTGGACTTCGGTTTTGTACTAGGCAGTATCGAAGTTCTTTAGAATGCTATTGTCCGACTTTTAGGGCTCCAACTTTGATAGCAATTGCCACAGATGTTTATATGGGGGGCAACCGGAACTGACGGCGTAACGTGCTCTCCGAGGCACTTAGAATGATTAGCCATCCATAGACTGACGATTGCCAAAGATGTTCGTACTGCAACCAGAACCTAGGGCTTAACGTGCTCTCCGAGCCACGAAGGGGTCTCAATATGCTAAGAATGGTCACCCATCCATAGACTGACCTGGCTATGATTGCTTTACTTGCAATGTGTTAATCTACTCAAATACCACTTAGCTAAGAGCTCACACTTTGCTAGCTATATTTACAAAAAAATATCAAACATTACTTTTGGCATTCTATTCTTTCTGTACATATGAGTTTACACATAATGTAAGTACATATCTGTTTAAGATCTGTCTTTAATATGTTTTTTCTGCTATTTTCAAATAGTTCTACGAGCACACATATACGTGCTTTATGCGTAGGTACTACAAAACGTTGTATACAAATCGAATGATTGGTAGATAGTTTGGAAAAAAATCCTAAACCTAAAACCAATGCTTGGTGTTCTGGTTCTCGAAAAACGTATTCCGAAATCTAATAAACCTGATAAAAAAAATGCGTACGGTTGACTTAAAGTATTCTCTGAAACTAAATACGAAGTTTATTTGTGTATAAACATTTTCGAAGACTCGTCTTTGAGACCCGAATTTCCTTTATAGTAAATATTCCCAAGGTACAATGTTGAATTTTTATACAGTTGGTATTTTTAAACCGACGAAATCAAAGGGAATCTTTAAATAATTGTTTGCGGAAGAATTTCTAATTAAATTGAACGTTGAGTAAATATACTAGACGGGATTTTGAAAATGACTTAATTTTCTTTGCATTTGACCGTCATTGGCTATTTGTAGTAAAATACCGATGATCTATTGGGTTGGGGTCACATTAGAAGCCACAGGTTTTATTTCCATTTATTTTATTTACATACATTACACAATGTGTCCTTCACACTGGGTTAGGTTAGTCTAACTTGTAGGTTAGTACATGTTCTAGGACACATCAGCTATGCAAATATCATAATCCAGACATATAAAAATGTATCGTTGTTCAATATAAGCTTCAAAAACACAAAAAGTTCTTCACCGATTGAGCTCAAATACAACATGATACACAACCCGTTTTGAAGATTGTTTTATCAATTTTTGGCATCAGTTTTATTCTTTATTTCTCATTAATGCGACCACAATGTGTCATAACGGAGCCAGGTAGAATACAACTGTTTATACAAACATGAAATAGGAAAATAATATTTATCACAAATACACCTATCACCAAAAAAAATTAATTTTTATCAATTTATAAAAAAAAAGTCTGTACAAAATGCAAAACCACAATGTGTCACAACGAAGCATGGCATGATACCGCTGGTTAAAAATATATCTGCTTTGAAGCTTAAATGTTAATACTAATTAATACAAACATACAATAGGTAAATAATACTCATCACAAATACAGCTATAGCCTTTTTATCAATTTAAAAAAATAGGAAAAAAATGTCTGTACAATGTCACAATTAACTCTGAAAGGTAGTAAAGTTAAACTGAGATAAAATACTCACCATAGAATCGCGCAAAAACTGCTTAAAGACTTTAATGAACTTACCCTGTTCCTCCGTCATGAATTAAAGTCATGGGTAAGAATATATAAAAACAGAAGTGATGAGTAATTTACCTGTAAAAAATAGAAAATCAACTATAATTGCTGCTTCAAATGTATTTGATTTTAATCTCGTCCTACTATTAGCTGCTTAGTTTGGGACTAGATGGCGTTGTGTGAATGTGGTACAATATTATTTATTATTATTATTCACATTCACTTATGACACACATGCACGATACTTGACATTGGGAGTTTTTTTGTTAGAAATTTTAACATATTCCACAACTTTTACTGATATATATTTTACAGTACAAGTAACACGCCTATGGAATTCCGAATCCTTAAGGCAGCTCAGTCGGTAAGTACTTACTGTTTAAAAACTCGTCCAAGACCACTACGTATCTCTGTAGTATAATCTGTGTCATGTAGGCCTGTGTATAATTTGTGTGTGTGTGTGTGTGTGTGTGTGTGTGTGTGTGTGTGTGTAATTACGCACATTATTTGTCTCATGTCACAAATATTTATAACTAGCTTTTGCCTGCGGCTCCACCCACGTGTATGTCAATTACCGCGGTAAAAAGTTGCCTATGTTATTAGCTGACGTAGTTTCCATTGGTTAAAGAATTTTTGAAATTAGTTTTCGTGGTTTAGGCGTAAAAGCGTAACCAACTTTTTCACATTTATAAGTATGGATTTCATTAAATTGAATAGTAAATTGTGATATTTAAACGTTTATTTTAATTTACACCACAAACTACATGTCACTTTATAGTATAATCCATCTAAAGGTTGCATGTAAGAGATCGCAGAATGCAAAAAGGGCGCCCATAGTAATATACTGCATTTGTATTCTACATGTATGTTTCCTACACAGGGAGCGGAATAAAGAGTACCCGTTTATTTTAAAAAAAGATTTCACATTACATTACATTACACATACATTTTACCAACTATTATTTGGTTACACTAACGTAATAGGATATCTTTCTAGTCCAGATACTAAAAAAATTGATCAAAACAAACTTAGGTGAGGGAGTGAATGAGGTTACTAGATGCTCAAACCCCCTCTTCCTCTAATTCCGGAGGGCAGGAGGGCAGGTCCCTTGTGACTCTTGATTTGTAGTAGTTTTTCTTCTCTTTGCAGTGCTGTTGTCCAGCGTAATTTGCTCTCTTAGTCGGCTCTTACGACACTCACGAGATGAATAAGGATGGTGATACTCTATATTCTTAATCCGTCTCCACACGGATTTTTTTTGAGTTATCGCACCATTCAACGTTGAGACGTCCTACAGACAGTTGACATTCCAAGCTGTTTTCGAAGTTTTAACTTAATTAATAATAAAATTAGAAGTACATAATTGTTAAATCTAACAATGACACTTCATAAGAAACCATTATATTTACCGTTGTACCGTTCTTCAGAAAGTATTTCCTAATTATTTGGCAATTTTGGGTCTGCTAACCAAATGTGGAGTATTATAAACAACAGTTTGTTTATTAGAAGTTAGAACGTAATATATTTCATTTTTAACTAATAAGTGGTTATCACGCTGTCACAGATACAGAAAAGTATTTAGAATATATTTCATTTAGAAAAAAATCAACGTTACTAAAAATTTTTTTTAGTTTTAATGAATGTTTGCTAAAATGGGCTAAGTTTTGAAATCCTAAGATTTGCTCCGATTCTATATCGGATAGAGATATATAGAGATATACTCATTGAGAAAGTGTACATAGCTTAAAACTTATAAGCTATGTAATAGGCCGAAATCTCCTTTCCAAGGAGATGCCTATGTCCAGCAGTGGACTAGTAAAGGCTGTTGATGATGAAGCTATATAATGTAATAAAACTATTAGAAAAATAGCAGCAACCATCAGTACCAGGGAACGGTTAGTAATAAAATACAATGATTTGAAATTCAAACGAGAATGGAAATCTTTTGATTATTAGTGTTCAAACCGCGAGAGAGCTATGTTTCGTCTTCGTTTCGCTAGGGCCGTCTCAACTTACGCCACTTCGTTGCTATTCTCCACGTGACTGAGGTTACAGAATCCTAAAATCCCCCTCTTCTTCTAAGGATCACTCCACGCTTTGGATTCTTCAGACGCAGGTTTCTTTCGTATTCTATAAAAAAAACCTAGAATACAAATACTCTAGGAGTCACCACGATAATTTAGTGTGTGTTTCTTAAAAGCAGTTGTGAGAACTTATCTTTAAGCCATTTTCAATGTGTCTGATGTTAGTTTCTACTTTTATCGTTTTCGGAAATGAAATAGCAATACAGTACGAGATATATTTATTTATTTATTAACAAGACAACACATCATACATTTTACAGTTATAACTAATTTTTACAATATGTAGCATTATATTTGATATGTATGACAATTGCGGTGTACATAGCATTTACTGAAATCTAGTAGTGTAAGAAAAGTAAATTAATAACAGTCAAAACAAAAAATAAATAAATAGAAGTAAAGTTAATAATATTAAACTATTTTAATTATGTAAGCTTGTAGGCAAACTTTGGCTGAAAAAGTGACGATATATTGAAAAAAATATTGAAGTTCTTCCATGTGCCATATTTGTTTAAAACGAAAAATTTTTTTTTCATGTGTTAATATATTTATTCCATAGAAATACCTACGCACAAATATTTTTGCTGATCAGAAAATGAACATCGAATTCAGACTCTGAAGAAAACTCTGAAAAACATTTTATCAAAAAATATTGTGATGGTTTTTTTATAAGATTGAAATATTATCACAGAAAACTATTTATAATGTAGAACAATGACAAATCCACTTATAAACAACATTATAAGTAATTGTGCTAATACAATAAGTATCAATTACAATTTTAAGTTCTGCATAAAACGAAAGTTAATTAATAATCCAGTACTAAATTATTAGCTAGGTCGACCGGTCCAACATCTCAGAAAATCGGTTTAAACATATGAAATGTTTGTTACTTTTTACCAAAGTAGTGAGGTTATTGGACGCCCCCTTCCTCTTTCCCTCCTCCCATCTTCTTCGTCTTTTACCATTTTTGTCGCATTTCATTTATACAACGTGTTAAGAAACATATTGTCATATTTTAAGACAAATAAGTCGTCAAAGGATTTTGTAAATAAAAGACAATAGTCTTTTATTTACAAAATCCTTTGAGGTACATACACATTTTCAACAACCTCAATTCTAATTTGATATCCATCCCTTCCAGCTCAACTTAAACAGACAAAATAAGACAGGAGTTCCCCAAGGTAGTGTAATGGGATCCTCTTTGTTCCTATTATACATGACTGATCTTCCGAACATCACAAATCATCAATGTATATTATTTGCCGATGATATCTCGGTAATTTCTACCAACACTGACAGAATAAACCATGAAACGGAAATTAACACAATTTTGGATCATGAATCTCTAGATTCTTGTAGTACTTACTGTGATCTCTCTTCACATTTTGGAAATTGGACTGTTCGTCAGGAAACAACCACAACTATTCAAAAAGCAACGTTAATAGTCTCTTCAGACAACGGGATTCTACGAAGATAGTTGTACCAAAATGCAGGACTGTCCTATAACATAAAATAAGCATATTTATGCGTCTCAAGATGTATGACAAAATTCCCCAAAATCTAAGAGAATTACTCTTTAATCTGTTTGATGTAGACCTAAAGAAAAGGCTAACTGAAAAATGCTTCTACACTGTTAAAGAATTTTTACAGTTTAAACATCTATACGAGTATATATTCAATATATTGTTATCACTTCTTTTCTTATCTTTAAATTATTGTATGTCCAAAATGGGCTGATTGATATTATTTAATCAATACAATAAAGATAACTTCACTTTAATTTGTAAAAAAAAGTGTGTTTAATTGTCATGATTTTTATGAAACGTTTTTCTAGAAATTTAATATTCCTAGAACATCCTTGGTAGTAAATATGTAAATTTCATTTATGTCAGTCCTCCTTCTTGCGAAATATTAGCTTTGCCGGTCAATTTTCAAGTTCATTTGTATAATTGTCATAATATTCTATTTTTTTTACCAAGAAATCACGTTTTCTTAAGATGAGTAAAGGAACTTTGTTTTGTACAATATAAAGATTGTATTTTTGTTCTGTAAAAAATTACACCTACCCCACACTACCCACAGACGTAATTTTTGTACTATGCAAAATAAATTCCACTAATGGTTAGTAATTCTTTCGTTGTCGTTGTCGAGATGAGGTCGTTCATTCCATTCCCACCAATACCACCAAGGATAAACATTGAGTAAGGATTACCGTTATTAAATTTAAGTCTAGTTGTAATTTATCTAGGTATTTAATAATTTATAAGAATGTTTCTCAGCACTCTGGTCATCATCATCATCACCTATATCATCATATTAAAACTGCCCCAGTTAAGCTGCTCAAATTTGACATAAATCTAGTGACCTTTGAATAAAGTTTCTGCTTAATAAAACAGTTACCTACTTCAACGAATGGCTGTGAAACTCCAGATTTGTTTCGTGAATTTATTTGAGCTTAGTTTAGCTTGAATAGCGATAACAAATCCTTGATGATCGTCGCAACAAATGCTTTTATCCTTTCTGTACATAACTAATGTACTGAATTATTTATTTTTTATAATTTTACGCTTAAATTAATATATTAAATTAAATTTATTTGCTTACTATTTGACAAAACAAAGATTGTTGCTTTTGTGCGTGTTAATCTATGACTTTAGAGTCTGCATAAAAGACGATTTCAAACATTTTTAATTTTTTTATGAAGTAAAGAGAGTTCGAGTTTGAGTATTAAAACAAAACGGATTTTTGTCTTATTCTTTGTTTTTTTTTCAACCCGCTTATCTTGCAAACGATCCGATTTGATTAATAATTTTTGTATTTCATAGAGATTGATTGAGGAACGCACGTTGATATATACCATCGCTAGAAGGGGTCCAGTGGTCTTAATAACAGCTTTTACCGCATCCCTCCATTTCAGGCGCAGAGTGACATGCCGCGGCGTAAGCTTATAGTCGGTTCGATACACCGCCCACCTCAAACCCTTGGTGTGTGATGACTCGAAGGACTATCCAGACGTTAAAGAACAAGGTTAAATAAAACAGCCTTTATAAGATCCTTCCCCAACATTATTCATCGTTTATGTAAATATTTTACATCAAAAACTTTATTCTAGTTGTAACATTCCTCCGATATTATAACTTATTAATTTATTCCGCAATAATTTGGGAACGCATTAATAAATGTGAAACTTATCGGAACCGGAATTTAATTCGATATGTTTAGTATAACAGTCACTTTTGATTACACTTTAATTGGCAATGGATAACTAAGTGTGATTTATTTGGTAACTCTGAAATTAAAATTATAAAAACTAGTTTAAAACTCTTTTTAGTATTACAAACACGAAATTTTGTTAGGAGGCTGTAATGTTTATCGCTCAATTTCGCCAGAACAGCTGAGATTAAATTTCTCACATTAGATCTGATATCCACACTACGCTTGTTACTCCAATGAGATTAAAAAAATGCAAAATAAATTCATTCAATACTTAGGTTAAAAATTTAAACTTCGCCATTTAGTCGATCTTACATAATGAGCAGCGCTATGTAACATTACATCTCCTACTGTTGTACATTAGGAGTAATATTTTAGACCTGACATTGCTGCTTAGTCTTGTTCAAGATAAGATCAATATCCCTTTTTTCTGTGCGGAAACCTCCTCGGATACCACCCACCGATGGCTATGTTGGCCTCGAATCGACTAAAAACCGCAAGCCGTTTCGGGTATCAGTAGCCAAGGAACCAGGTGTACCCTAGAAAGGAAATCCCTGGTGCCCCGACGTAACTCGGGCCATCTACGGCTCGTAGATAATGCGCACCGTAGAGCATCTCGCCGTCACCCCAGCCTGCTTCTGCTGGGGTGGCAGATGGTCTCACCTGTCACCCCCAGGCCTGCGCTTATGGAGGACGGAGGTTGTTCTGCGACCTTCGGCGCCTGAGTCGTCTGCGGTACCTGGCCCGTGCCCGGACCTGACGGGCCGGGAGAGTTCTAAACCTCTCCCTGTCCCGCTCCGCCATCTCCTTCGCAATTATAACTTGTCACGAGGGCACGTCTCTGCTCCACCCACGCCGGCCATTCTGCATGCATGTGGAGCACCGTCTCCATGGTCCGGCCATCGCAGTGGTGGCACTCGGGCGTTGGCTCCTTGCGGATCAGACTTTTAAGTTATTAATTAATAATAATTAATTAATAACTTAAAAATTAATTACCAATAACTTAATGATGCAACTCCAGGGCAAAGTATTGAACGCGTTGGCGATGTCCAGGGACACCGCCGACAACACTTTCCCCCGGGAAAGGGAAACTGCCTCCTTCGCCAGAGCCCTCACGCGCGTGATCGCATCCACAGCGGAGAGCCTCTGACGGAAACCGTACTGGTTGTCCGCAAGATCCGGCCCCACCATGACGAGATGATTGACGAGGCGCCGTGAAACCACTCTTTCGAAGAGCTTGCACACCTCGTTAAGCAACACTATGGGCCGGTAAGCGGATGGTGAGTCCGCCGGGCGCCCCTCCATTCTGATAAGGACCAGTTTTCCCGTCTTTCAAAATTTCGGAAACTGGCCCTCTTGAGGCATGCGCTAGAGAACCCTCTCAGTCGGGGCTCGAGAGCCTCGTCACCTAAGGCCAGGACCCTTTCTAGGCCTGGGATGCCATCACATCCCGGGGCGGTGTTTTTGGCTTTAAGCCGTAGCACCGCCACCCATAGTTCTGCCCAAGTGACCTAAGATCAATTGCCCTAATCTACTCAGTATGATAAAGTTAAGAACATCCGTTAGAAGGGTTGTGTAATAACTCTTTACTGTATCTTCTTCCAAGTCATACCAACTTTAGAAAAAATAGAAACCTGCCTAGAGTGTCCGCTGAATTAAACAAACTAAATAGTGACAGTGAATTTGATATCTTAAGTACAAGTACTGGTTGTGTTAGATCATATTTAACTGACAGATTTGTTGATAGTGTTACCTTTACTTGGTCTGCATGTATTTCATTCATTTTCATTTTTAATTATTTCTTCAGAATATAACTTAAGTAGAATGTTTTTGTGTATCTGCTGAAGCTCGTTATTGCCATTTCATTAACTAAATTACTTATGTACTTGTAAATACAAAAATAAAATATTTTTCCTCGAATCTGTGGTAGTTAAGTGTTTATTATTACACAAAAATTTACCAGGGAAGATCTAAACAAATGTGCCCATTTTAAGTTATTCTTAGTTATTTTGATTCGTATTCTGTGGCCTCGTGTATCAAATTAATAACGCTTCATCAATTTTCGTGGGATTGGCCTTCACCTAGAGACAGGGGAAAAATATAAAAATGGTCACGACTGTTAAATTTTTTACAAATATTAATTTTAAAATTGAAACAGTCTAATTTGCTAATTATCATTTATTTTCTGACTCTAGTAAAATCAAAATTTATACATAAATAGATGCTACTTTTATGGTTTATATGTATTACTTAGAGTATACTGAAAATTTCTGGATTACGGTAAATAATAGTAGATATAAGATTTACGATACATTTATTGTTTTTCAAAGTATATTGCCTCGCAATTAATGCATTTTTCCACCACTGACCACTGTACAAAGCAGTTAGACCAGTCTTCCTCTGTGACCTCTTCAATGGCTTTAAGGAACGCATTCACCACCGATTCAAAGCTCGTAAAACATGTGCCTCTAAGTTTGTCTTTAATTTTTGAAAACAAAAAGTAGTCGCATGATGCGAGTTCCGGGCTGTAAGGCGGATGCATCATCAATTCCACATTTGAAGCCTTCAAATAGGCTTCTGTTACCTTAGCGGAATGTGACGATGCGTTATCGTGGTGAAGGACAACATTGCTTCGAAGACGCCTTTCGCGAACTTTTTCTAAAACTCTGGGCAAGCAAATATTGACATACCAATCTGCAGTCACTGTCCTTTGATATTCAAACGATACTGTAGTGTAATGTCCTGATTTAGCGAAGAGAAAATCTACAATTTTTTAACCAATGCTTTGACTTTTCTTAACTTTCGTCGGCAAATCTTTAAAAGGAAAGACCTATTCTGCCGAGTGGTTTTTTCTTTCGGGTTCAAAGCAGTACATCTAGGTTTCGTTTAATGTAACGATATTATAGACAGCCAATGACTGTCCTGAGTTAAACTTTTTTATCATTTTACAGCACCACTGGACACACGGTCGTTTCTGGTCCTTCGTTAAGTCATGCGGTATCAAGTAATAATTTCAATAATATGCGGTATACAGTAGCCTCACACTAGGCAAAGCCTGTCCTATGGGTACCTGTTACGATTACAATTTGAGTTATAATTATTGTTTACTCGGTTGACATCATATACAATAAACAGGGGTAATAATTTAACGTAATTACATTAAATTGTTCACTTATTAAGATCACAAACAAAAGCGACCACAAACAATGCCTAATGATCATTCGTATATAATTTAACAAGAAAAAATGGAACTGTTTTCTCAAAATCTGGGTCGGGAATGTTGCCTATATTTTTCAGCGAAGTGTGTTTGCATAGCTTCAGAGAGACTTGAAGTGTCTTGAACCAAAAACGCTAACAAATATGAAAACTTTGTAGACTTGGTTAAGTTTTTAGAACTTTTTTGTATTTGAATCCAAAAGTTGTTTAGTTCACTTATATATATTTTTGTGTAAACCATCTATGTGGGAGGCACTTCTGCACAGACAAGCTTACGTAAAACCGTTTAGTGTTAAGCATAAATTTCTAGTCTTGTTTTTCAGATAGTGAGTGAGGTTATGGTGGCACTAAATTTGACTGTTAAAAATAACAAAAAATTAAAAACATCTAATTTTTCATTATCTATTGTTCAAAATCTATTGTATAACCATATGATAGTCATATATTCAATTTTTAATATTAAAGAGGTTCTGGTAGTAGATTGAGCATGGATCTTCGAAAAATCAATAAACTCTAAAATAGTTTTGAGCTTTAAGATCATAAGAAAAAAAATGAAAATATGTTTGTACTAGTTTTTAAACAAACTATATCATATCATTCCAAAATTTTGCTCTTTTTAACATTGACAGTATAACTTCTGAGAGAGATGGTTATTTATATCTTTATGAAGGAATATGTTTCAAACAGATACGGTTATAATGTTTAATTTGTTAAACATCAGTGAGTAAAGCTGTTCATTTGAATGATGTGTGTGTGTAATATTAATATTGGATTGTATGTAGCAAGTAATTATGCACACATTCAAACATAAAACGTATTTATTGAAGAATATATTTCAAACAGAATGTTATAATGTTCAGTGTTGTAACATCTTGCAATTCGTTATTTAATTTGATAGTTATTTGAGTATTGTTTATCATTCTTAAGCAGTAATGTGCCTTTGGTACAGTTTAAAGTTAAGTAAACATCGTAAGAAGGAAAACTTGAAACAAACCCTATACACACCCGTCTGGAAAGCGTGGTTATAGTAAGCTGAAACCTAAAGGAGGTTTAGGTTTCGGCGTACTATACCACGCTGGGCACTGACCACTAAGGAGAGGCCTATGTCCAGCAGTGGACTATCATAGACTGTCGATGATGATGATGAAACATCGTAATGCGCTAGCCACACTTAAATTAGAAAAGCAACAAAGATTGCGGTAATAATAAATTAGGGTCACTACTAACCCCATAGTAAATAAATACTTACATTTGTAATTTAAACTTACTGTCTTACTGTTATAATGATTATTATATATATTGTTATAATGATTGTTATGACTTCTGTAAGCCATGTCGCTGCAAAATGCGATAATTTTAGGCCTAAATCTTCTCGGTCGTAAATAAAACTTGTTCCAGTTAGCGCATTACCTGTTTAGTGTGATACAGTGCGCACTCATACTCGTTAAAAGTACTGAAATATGTCCATTAGCAGATAGCATTAGTGCAACAAGACGTCCTTTTACATAAATCTTATTTAAATATTTGGCACAGCGCGACTGGCAGAATTATAGTGTACAGGTTGATGATTCTCATTGTTAGTTTGAATCTGTGGTGAGTGCTTAAAGGACCAATACCGAAAAGAAGTTTTTAGGTGACGTTACACAAACGTCAAAAAGTTATCACATCAACAAGTGATTTTGTGGCTTTAATATTTTGTACAACCTAAAATGTACCTTGTATATTGTACGACTATATTGTAAGGTAATGGTTATGTTTTAATATTCCTATATTACTTCATAGTAACGATCAGTGTATTTGTTCTCTAATTGAATGTATAACTATAATGAAAACTAATTGCGCCTCATAGAAAATATTATTTAAATTAATAATAATAAATTTATTTCCATAAATTGACTAAAAAAATGTGGAAGATACGTTGACTGCACGGATGGCGTAGTGGTTTAAGCGGTCACCACGCTGCTACTACTACTACGCTGAGTATTGTGGGTCTGATCCCCACATGGGATCACACTCTGCGTGATCCACAAATTGTTGTTCTGAGTCTGGGTGTTCACTGTGTCCGTTTAATGTATGTTTGTAAAGTCCCCCGCGACACAGGATATATTCCTAATGCGGGAGTTGTTTTAAAAAGAATTGAAAAAAAGGTTTTATTTGTCCTACATTAGTTTGATTAATTCTTTTAACAAGCACAGCGCTTTTCAATACTTTTACAGCTTTAACAGTATGTTTAGACATATCAACGATCTAAGGCCATAATAAGAATAACTCTACTCGAAGCAAAAATTCTAGGAAATAATAAAGTACTCCAATATATAAATACGTAAATAGAATTTTTGGTTTCCTTATCCTTCCATTTCAACAATTGGTTTACGGGAAATTTGTTATAAGTACTTACTAAAAGTTTACAAGGGGAAGAAGTATGTATAACGTTGGTATTACTAAAAACATTTTTTAAATATTTAAAAATACCTGAAAATGATTTTAAAAAAGTACAAGGATCCAGTATCTTTCAATACTTATCATATGAAAGTGTTTATTTTATATAATGCGTGTGGATTTAGAACTATATGAGTATGATAATTACGTTTAGTTACATGGTTTGGACTATCAGGCACGAGTTTTCTTTTTATTTTCTCTGCCTTGACTCACCAACAATTGTTTGCATTTATTTATATGCAAACATCTAGTCTAGTGCAACAATTATAAACAGGTAAGAATCTATACCCTTCCCAGTAGATGTCTCATTGTACTGACTGCTAAACCGGAGGTCGTGGGTTCGATTTCCACCCAGGACAAGTATTTGTGTGATGAGCACGATCGTTTGTTCTGTGTCTGGGTATAATTTGTCTATGATATGTATGTATTTAGAAATATATAAGTATGTTTATCAGCGGTCTGGTTATCATAGTTCAGGCTCTGCCTAGTTTGGAATCAGACAGCCGTGTGTGTGATGTGTGAGGTTATTATTATTATATATTATTATTATTACTAAGGCAAATATTTTTTAACATGTTTCGGATCAGCCCTCCGAGTCTGAGATTATTTACATTTGAATGAAGACTCACATATTCAGTAACTACCGAAACTTTTTGTTGCAGTACACTACCGAGGGAACTAAAAATCTTTAAACAAATTCATGGAAAATAGAAATCAAAAATCTATAACACGAGTACTTTATGTAGTTGAATACTGTATCCTGCTCCATATTCCCGAGTAATAGTTTCTATTCAGATTATTTCACGTTTCATTTAGCTGTTCGCTTCGGTGGCCCTTTCACTTCCACGATGAACACCGTGAGTGGTTGGTTCACTGCGGTGCTGGAAATTTATTTTTATTATTTTCTTAGCAACGCTGTTCTGTCCTAGAAAATTTAATGGTTATTAAATGTCATGGCATTTCAATTCTTCTCTGTTTTTGTGTTTGTATATATCGCTTATTGTGACAAACTCTTAAATTCACAGAAAACCACAAAATTCAAACTTTGACAAATTAAATCACCTACCGCATCATATTTTTACATCAGCTGAACGTTGACTGGTATAGAATCCCCTATGGCATTAAGCCCGCCTTTGTACAACATGTGCAATAAGTTTTAAAACAAAAATAAATAAATATTTTGTCGTTGAACTTGGTATTGTATTTGTATATTTTCTTTTTTTTTGTAAGTATGCAAATGTCGGTATAGTGTAGGCTTATAATGTTAGTTCATATTTAGTAACATTCTGGTGGTTTTGAGTGTTTTCTCGGCCTACTCAAATATCCTGCTGGAGGTAGTGTCGTGCTTCGGGTCCTTGATCTTAAATAATATCGGTTAGGCTACACGTTGGCATGGGCTCGTATCTGTATGGACAGACCAACTCAAAACTATGGTTCTTTCTTCAAAAGGCCTACCCAGACCCTACACTGTACTCGCACAGTTTTCTTTAACTTTGGACTAAAAAAAATGTCTTCTTTTTTAGTCAAACTAGGACTAAAACTTAGGACTAGAAAAAAAATCTTTTTTTTAGTCCAAAGTCAAAGAAGACTCTTAAAGACATCTCTGTGGTTTGATTCTGCATTTCTTCCCAGAGCGAGTCTTATGAAATGCCGGCTCCATCTAGCTGTAAAATTCGACTTGTAAAAATATCTGAAAAGATTTACTTACAGAACTAAATATCATTTCATTTCTAAAACTTTTCTATCAAGCGCGTTTTCAAAGCGAGGCTACGATAGTCTACCTGCATAATGAACGTTCCTATATAGGTTTTTCTTCTCATGATAGTTTCTAAACTTATATAGTAATATTGCCGCAAGATCATGCTTGTAACATATTATGGTAACATCACCGCCATTTAGAAGTTTTAAACTGTGACTTAAGATGTGTTATAATCTTAAATCTCCTTTCATTTGTTTCATGACGTAACTACGCCATCCTCTTTCGTCTTAAGTAAGAAACTATTCCATATTTTTTTTTGGTAAATCAAAAGTAAACAGATTCAAAAGTACATTTAAAGACAAAAATATTTAAAAGATTGCATAACGTCACAATTACAAGGCATTGCTATCTTATTTCCGAGTTAATTTATTTCCAAAATATATCTAACAAGGAATATACCTTAATAAAAATGGTATAAACCCAAGAAGCAAATGAACAGCAAAGTAATTGCGTCGTTCGTTCTCTTTTATT
The DNA here is from genome assembly GCA_902825455.1 of Arctia plantaginis. NCBI lineage: Eukaryota > Metazoa > Arthropoda > Insecta > Lepidoptera > Erebidae > Arctia > Arctia plantaginis. The sequence continues at coordinate 66,145 of CADEBD010000048.1, read as the reverse complement.
TACTGGTTTTAGAAAAGGACAGAATGTGATAACCGAACCTCGTTTTCTGAAGATGGCATGTTGAGAATTTCTTATTTCTGCAAAGCCCCAGGGTAAACGTATTGATAAAATAAATATGTGGTTTTGTTCATTCATAAGCACGAGGCATACGGCATTCTGTTAACATAATGTTCTCGCAAATTACGTTATTGTTCGTTTTCTGATACTCCTCGTTTTTATTTCTGTATATTAAGCGTTTTTCGCCTTATATTACTATCTCATAATTCAATTCGATCTCATGTACCTAACTTATGTTTGTAGGAGTTTCTTGTTATACGTATTATCATTACATTTATACACTTAAAACAACCACCACGACCAGCAGCAGCAGAGGACCAGATGGCGTCGTGGTTTGTAAAACGGACTGATATTCTAGTGGTCGCGGGTTCGATTCCCGCTCAAGTCAAACATTTGTGTGCATAAACATTTAATGTTTGAGTCGGTCTGGGTGATTCTATGTATAATATGTATGTATTTACAAAAAAAAGCTGCTTAGTTTGGGACTATATGGAGTTGTGTGAATGTAGGAAAAACATTTAAAAAACTGTTAAAAAAAGGATATTTACTTGCCTTTACCACTCCACATGCGAAATCAATATCATACAACTTTTCTAATTGCAAACTTTTTTAGGATAATAAATCTGATATTGAAGACATGTTTGTTTTTTGGTTTATACCAATTCAAGATAAGACTTAGCTTTATCTGAGAAATGTTTTAGATCTTGAGTGATCTTAAGGTAAAAATATTGTTCGTTGAAAAATTTTTGGTTAGCAAAACTAAGTTATGAATCTATGATATAATTTATGCAGGGCGTATTACTTTGCGAAGATGTATTTTACTGAGAAACTTCTTACAAACTAGATTGCGTTTTTCTTTGTAGAGTTAGGAGTACACAGTTTTTAAAAGAAACTTAAACTTATTATAAATGGTGTTCTGTTTTTACTTACACAGAAGCTAGTCGAATACTTTAAAATTCTTAAATAATACTATTCTTCTGACCGACTGATTGATTTTACTGACATTAATTTTTAAAGCTATTTTATTTTATATTTGTATATTTTGTTTTATGACGTGTTTGGATATGTGACCTTAGTTTCGTCAAGCTACTGCTGTCTCAGTCCTGTTAAACATCCAAGAGTTGCATCATCTCTTGCACTCGCCGACCCTACGCGATTATTTTATTCCAATTTTCCTTCTTTCTTTGCTTCTTCTCAAATCAAGCCTTTTTTATTTTTTACGTGTGGAAACCCCCTCGGGCCGTCAGACCACCGGGGTTTACGGCGGAGTTGTGTGTCGGAATCGGACCGACTAAAACCACACTGTGTGCCACTCTACGCCTATAATAGGAGGGATCCGGGAACTGCTGTTATTAAGACATCCGGATCCCTCCTAGCGCCTGCCCGCAGCGGCGCGGGCTGCACCTTCAGGTATATTCTCCATTTAGGTGACGTCCGGCACACGCGGACGTAGCCTCCTCGCGGCGGGCCGTTATGGCGGGTGGAGGAGAAAACCCGTCCCATCCACCCGCGGGCCACACTCAGGGCGGTATGAGGCGGTGGTTAGCGCACCTTCGCCACCCGGTTCGCCGACGACGGATTGGGTCCGAGTTGAGGTTGTCCTCTCGGGCCCTCTCCGCCGCCTTCTCAAATCAAGCCTGGCCTGGCCATAAAAAAACTGCCATAACCAATGATATTAGGACAAAGGCGGGAAGACGACGGATGATGATTATGTCTTAAGGTTTATCTTGTTTTTTTAGTTTTACTTGCTTATTCAATATTTATTTCATATATAAAAGTAATATATCGTCAAAATGTGTACGTGTACAATCAAGCTCACAACGCGTTAATATAAACCTTATGAAAAGGTTCTTATTCTACGGCATCGTCTTTATGAGATGAGAAAGTGGACTAAGTCATAAATAAGATATGAACTGCGAACATTTAAAGCTCAGCCATGTAAATAGAGGTATTTTATTAGACTCTTTTTAAGTAAGTTATGAACTTTTTTATGTCCGTGTGGTGACGGATTAAGCATACAGAGTGTCACCACCCCTATTCATCCCAAGGTTGTCGTAAGAGCCGACAAGGGAACAAACTACGCAGAACAACAGCACTGCAAAGAGAAGGAAAACTTGAAACAAACCCTATACCAAACCGCCTGGCCAGCGTGGTATAGTAGGCCAAAACCTCCTTTCTAAGGAGAGGCCCATGTCCAACAGTGGACTATTGAAGGCTGTTGATGATGATGATGAAGTTTTTAAAACATGTAACTTCCCATGTGATCCCATAACTGTGATAACCAAAAGAAGGTTGATGTTTACTTTATATTTCAAGACTATAACTGGGAAACAGCAATAAGATTAGGTATATCACAAAACAGCTTGTGATACCACGGCTTCACAGAAAACCGGTGTTAAGCAATTCTTTCGTTGCCTTTCACTGAGTGAGTGAGTTACTGGAGCCCAAATTCCCGAGCGGGAGGGACTTCAAGGGCAGCAACGCACTTGTGACTTTTGAGTTGCAGGTGTTCATGGGCGGCGGTAGTTGACTACCATCAGATGACCTGGTCGTTTGCCCCCTTATACCATAAAAAAAGTATGTTTGACTCCTACTAAGTGTCCAAAGATGGATGAAAACAAACCTGATGGAATTAAATACTTAACTACTTAAATACTTAACTTACTAAAACTTTACCTACTGTATTTTTTATGCTGAAATTAAAGACTAACTATAATACTAATACTATAGATCTCACTAATTACAAATAGTAAGATCCTTTTGTTCAGACATTTTGAGGGAGTCTAACGTCTGCGTTCAGGCTTTAAAGCTATTGAATTATTTGGGTTTCTTAATGCCGATCCCCTCTAAGATTTTATATGATTATATTCGTAATTTTGTTCTTAAAAACTTCGTTTGCGTGGAATTTGAAAAGCGCTGCCTTAGTGAGTTCGATGCCCGGACCAGGCAAAATTTTATAGGGTTTTCTGAGAGAAAAAATTGCCTAAGTTACTCCTTATATAGACAGCAGCAGCAGCTTGGTAGTAAAATATTATCAAAATCGGTCTAGCCATTTTGATGATTACCCGGAACAAACAGACAGACAGACAAAAATATTTAAACTGGTTTTTAGGCATAGGTATCGTGGAAATAACCGTGTGAGCATGAAAAAAAACGATTATTTTGACATTACAAACACACTTCAATTTTATCTATTTGTATAGATAACTGAAGGTCTACTGTAAAATTTAAATTATTCTATGTCCATCAATACCTACCTATACTATAGGTATGGAATAATTTAGATTACTATTACTTACCTAATAAGTAGTGAACTACTGAAACGTTTTTTGTTGTGTTTTTATATCATCAAAGTAGAATTTTAATGTTGTTTGTTGTTGTTAGTGAATAAAAATAAATAGGCACACTAAAACGAGATAAACAGTAAATGAAAAAAGAGAATTCAAAGACAAGGTCTGCTTCACTTGTGTACTAGATAGCTGAATCAATAAAACAAACGTACTTTTCCACAATATTTTAACTTATATAACTATATAATATTAACTTAAATGTTAAAGGTCGATGATGTTAATAACGCGATTAAAAAATGCAGGACAACGCCATCTATCGAGCACTATAGAAATTTTATAACCGCCTTATTACAATAATGCTACACGTTATACACCTTATAAAAGGTTGTATTGAGATGTTTGAGTAACAAACTCGCAACGCAACTCTCGAAGTTACCATTGTAAATAAAATATTTTTGCAGTTAAAATTAATTAAAATTAGTATTTCCTGAAGTCGGCGATGTGTATACTGTGTTTACAAGCGAACTATTTCAACCAAGCTTTCAATAATGTCAATTATTCGCTGGATAATTTATGTAATTGCCACTCAGTCTTGTCTGGAACATAGTTGGCTGTTGATGTATTTATTCATTAACTAGCTGACCCTGCAAACTTCGTACCGCCATACTTTTATTTTGCGAACATTTTCGAAATTCCTAAAAGACTTGTTTTTTTTTATTATGCTAGCCTCGGCATCACACGGTTTTGGTAGTACGGGAGACTAAGGAAATGTAAATTCAAATAATTTGGATTATGAATAATGCCATATATTGACATTAGATTGTAAGAGTTGTTGCAGGTGTATGATGATCTCTGTACTACCTGAACGATTGATAGCACAGCGTAGGGTTACTTCAGCTGCAGAATCACCTAGGAAACAAATTGAAGAAAATTGTAACCACCATCAACTGATAGCAACAATGCTCCTGCGCGGTGATAAATTTGTCCTTGAATTTGTAATATTGAACATAAGCAGATATCTAAAAAAATCTGCATTTTTAAGTCTCAATAGAATTTTCATATATGTAGGGTTATATTGCAATAATTGTGTGTAACATAGTAAAAAAGATCTTGAAATAAACCACGCTTTACACTTATATTTGAAAGCACTATCGTACTTTTGTATATTTTGCAAGAAATGCTTTGATAGAGGTTCTCGCCCTGAAAGTAATTTGTTGTTTAGCAGTTGTGGTTATTTGACGTTTCCTTTCAAACAACATAATCCTGGTGGTTTGAGTCGAAACCTCAAAGCATTGCATTATCGACAAATAGCGCTCTCTGTTTCAAAACAGACCGATATAAACGCTAAACGTTCATAGGCAATTGTTACGTTCGATCGTCTGTTTTGTTGCCCCTCGCTTCAAGTCGGCAGCATGGGTTCCTCCGGTAGATCCTTCTTGAGAACTTCTCTTCTATTTGCCTCTAAATGCTGTCTACGCTCTTCTTCAGGGTCATTGTCTAGAAGATTGTGAACATGGACCGATAGCTTGACGCGACACTGGTGGCATTTTTCTACCAAGACCTCTAAACATACATCAAAACACCGTTTTGCTGTTGCTAAAGAAGTGGCTATTGTATATGACGGAGGTGTCTAGGTTGTTTTTAAAAGGAGCGACGTTAGCTAAGCCGACGTCATGTTTACATTGCCGTGGTTTTTTTTCATAAAAGCTTATGTCGAGAATCAAATCTCGATGCTCGACATGCAAGTTTATTGCATAATACTAACTATTAAAACTTCAAATATAATTACTTCCCCTACTTTTCGAATAATGAGATTCTTTTCAAATCTGTTCGTCTTTTATTGTTATTATTTTATACAAACCTTGTCCTGACAATAACGTCTGAACACAAAAAGAAAAATCGCTCGCCTACACACACTTAAACGATTAATTTTTATTTATATGGACATAGATCCGTACTGTCCGACATAAGTAAATAGGAACAACAGGAAATATACTCAGAACGTATTCCAAGGTTTTACCAATAGTCGTACATAAATCCGTACGGTAGTAAATAAAGACAACAGTAAATACAATTAAAGATGTATTATAAGGTCTTACTAACGGTTTTACATAAATCTGTACGGTAGTAAATAAATACAACAGTAAATACAATTAAAGATGTATTCCAAGGTCTTACTAACGGTTTTACATAAATCTGTACGGTAGTAAATAAATACAACAGTAAATACAATTAAAGATGTATTCCAAGGTCTTACTAACGGTTTTACATAAATCTGTACGGTAGTAAATAAATACAACAGTAAATACAATTAAAAATATATGCCATGGTCTTACTAACAGTCGTACTTAGATCCGTACAGCCCGAAGGCTCGAGCGAGAATGACCGATTACGCGCAATGCAGCTCGTTTTTATAGGGTGCATCCGTAGTGCACGTGTTTATAAGTTGTTAGGTGAAGTGTTGTATTTTCTTGTAGTATTACTTAATACTAACTATTGAAACTTGAATTATAGTCAATTAGAATCTAATTAAATCAATCAAATTGAAGTGAGTCAATCAAATGATCTTTTTTTTTATTATAATAGAAACCTTGTCTTTAGAATAACAAACATAATAAAAAAAAAGAATTATCCAATTTGGTGCTGTCGTTCAGAAGTTATGATCGTACATGCATTTCGATAATTCATTTTTATTTAAATAGATTCTAGAATCATTAAATGTGTGATGTAAATTGAGATTTATTTCTGCTTTTTTTTATGTAACAGGAGTCGTTCGTTACTCTCCCCCAACAGGGGGAGACCCAACCCCCCCAACAGGGGGGGCGTGGTTGGGTTTAGGGTAACCTTACTCACTCGGTGAAAAGGGAAGAATTGCTTAACACCAGTTCCCTGTGAGGCCGTGGCATCACTTTGGTGATTATCATCAGCCTATCGCAGTCCACTGCTGGACATAGGACCCTCCCATTACACGCCACTTATATCGACTTTCGGTTTCTAGCATCCAGCTCCTGCCAGTCAACATTCGAGTTGACGAAAACTTACGTTATTTGAAATTTTAATTTAAAATTTATTTGGAACTTATTATTATTATTAAGACCTTTTGTTTGACAGAGGACTGTGACAATAACCTTAGATCAATACTAAACTAGATTTTAAACGGTTATTGTTACCTACACATAAACAACTCAAACTTAGCGGTTGTAATTGTGTTTGGATCTCTTATTTGAGAGTAGAATCATCTTCTCATCAGGCTTATTGTAGTTAGAGACAGCACATATGAACATCTAGTGAAAACTGTAAAAAGCGCCATAATTTACCTGTAACGTTTTTCGACTACATATCTCTTTGTATCAATTTGTTCGCTTTTAGAAATATAATCTCTACAATATATATGTGGCTACTTCAACATCAATGCTTTTGAACTTGAATTTCAGTTCTAAGAATTTAAAAAGCGTTAGATTTATGTTAGCATATACTTACATTGTTAAAAATAAGATTTTATCGGCATATTATTGAACGATTTCGACTATTCGGGAATAAATCAACGTGGACAAAAAGTCCGTATATTTAAAGTAATGTGTTTATGTGAAATAAAAAACTAAATGGATCCCTCAAGGTAGGTCCTCAACATAGGTCCTCTATTTTGATTGGTTGTCTCTTAATTAAGTGATTACGATTTTTTTCGTACTTAATTAATTTATATGTAAATTGATCTATAAGTACTTATTATCCTATTAAAAAACTCACCAATTTCATGGAGCCTGAAATTTTAATAGGCAGTATTTTTCATCTATCAATTTTCCTTCCCTAAGGGTGGACCATATTCTTTAAAGTATAGGAACAACCTTATAACGTAAAACCAATCTAGTCTATCCTTGTGATGACTGATTAAAAACACAGAGTGGGTTCATTCCGTGAGCGTCGTAAGAATCGACTAGTAACTACACAGGACAACAGCACTACAAGGAAAAGGTAAACTTGAAACGAACTCTATACCAACCCGTCTCCAAAGGCCTATATGCAGCAGTGGACTAGTGAAGGCTGTTGATGATTGCTGATGATAAATCGAATCCAGTTAAAAAATAATAAAAAAGTTCGCGTAACATACTCACAGTTGAATTGAGAACCTCGTTTAAAACCATTAAAACAAACTTCAAGTTAACCGTTTAGGCTGTGGTATATCTCAAACCTACCCGAATGGTATGCAAATTGAAATTACGAAGCCACATAATAAATTTTAAATTAGTATTTAAAGGTGCTCCTAATCTATACTAATATTATAAAGCTGAAGAGTTTGTTTGTTTGTTTGTTTGTTTGTTTGTTTGAACGCGCTAATCTCAGGAACTACTGGTCCGATTTGAAAAATTCTTTCAGTGTTAGATAGCCCATTTATCGAGGAAGGCTATAGGCTATATATCATCACGCTAAGACCAATAGGAGCGGAGCACCAATGAAGAATGTTTCAAAAACGGAGAAAATTTATTACTATTGAGAGACGCAGACGAAGTTGCGCGGGTCAGCTAGTGTGTTATAAATGTTGACGCGGAAACCGCCTGTCGTAGAAGTAATTATGAATTTCCTAACAGCTTTCAGAACATACAGAGCAACTTTTGTATTGTGTAAATCCTTTCAAATACGAGTTTCTGTTTGCAGATTACTGATTTGAGAAAATATTTACTTTTTTTAATATATTCTGTACATCATCATATGATTTACAGAATTAAATTATTTACATTGTCTATTTTGATGATTCTGCTCTTCGTGTCGCGTACCTTATTGCCGATATTCGTTACCTCCACAAATAGTGCTGTGTGCGGATCAAAAGATCCAACATTTTAATGAACTTGACGGTAAAATCTCGTAATAACCCGACTGATTCCGATACCTCCCCAGAAATTTCTAAAGAACGTGGTACATTCTTTCATAAAAAAAATATTGAAGCATCAGTTTCGATAACTTGAGGCTTTCATAACAATATTTTACTGACTTGTTAACTAATGTATCTACATAACACTACGCGTGTGTAGTGCTGTCCGTGTAGTGACGGATTAAGAATACGGAATGTCACTACCCAAATTGCGACTAAAGTTTTTAACAAAATCGTAATATCTTTATGTGTAGAAAATCATACAATATGAATCATACCATCATAAGAATAAAATAACACTACTATAGATTTACGTTAGTGTAACTTAGTCTAATTATTGTCTAAGATCTATGTTAAGCTGAAATGTCCTACACTGTAATATTTATATTGGTCATAAAAAAAAGTTATTATTATTATCCCATGGGTGTCGTAAGAGCCGACTAAGGGCGCAAAACAATGCAAGACACCAGCACTGCAAAAAGAAGGAAAATTTTACACAAACCCAATACCAACCCGTCTAGCCAGCGTGGTATAGTAGGCCAAAACCTCCTTTCTAAGGAGAGGCCTATGTCCAGCAGTGGACTATTAAAGGCTGTTGATGTGTTATGTGATGACATAACACTACATTCAATTTAGAATAGCTCTATTGTATTTCAGAGATCTTGCATAACCTTAAACATAAGATTTGTTTTTCCCCAAGACTGTTATTATTTATGTACCATACTTATAAGCTTTATAATCTACTTTTTTTATAAAGTTGTATGAATATAAAACAAATATTATTTTAATTTTATACAAGACAAGATAGAAGATAAAACCTACATATAAATTAATCAAAATTAATACAAGGACCTAAATAAAAATCACGTGAATAAGAATCAGTACTTACGTGTCTACTACATTTGAAATTTATTTACTAATAAACTGCGGAAAGCAACGCTCTATAAACTGACTTTATTGCTACAAGGGGGATAAAAATCTTACAAAGTACACACAAAGTACGTTGTTCAAAAGAAAAGTACATCCCAGTACATTACATGTGCTAAGTTTTGAAGCTTACAGTATGACGATGCCATTAAAAATATTATAATTTAAAAACTTGCAATTGAAGATTCACATCACATCACATCAACAGCATATAATAGTCCACTGCTGGACATAGGCCTCTCCTTAGAAAGGAGGTTTTACCGTACTAATTGACGATTAGTAAATTTAAATTTCGAATTTCATCATTGTGTAGTAAAATGGCTTTAGTCAATTTGTTAGAAAGTTAATGCATTTTATGTTTTAAAAATGTTTTGGTTAGTTTAAGGGAATAGTATCCATGAGGTGACGGATTAAGAATACAGAGTGTCACCACCCCTTTTTATCTCATGGATGTCGTAAGAGCCGACTAAGGGAACAAACTCTTCCGGACAACAGCATTGCAAAAAGAATTGAGAGAGAGACTGCACGGTTGGCGTAGTGGTTTAAGCGGTCGCCACGCCGAGTGTTGTGGGTTCAAACCCCACATGGGACGACACTTTGTGTGATCCACAAATTGTTGTTCTGAGTCTGGGTGTTCTTTGTGTCCGTTTCATGTATGTTTGTAAAGTCCCCCGCGACACAGGATTTATTCCTAATGAGGGCGGTTGTCTTTTAAAAAAAAAAAAAAAAAAAACTTGAAACAAACCCTATAACCAACCCATCTGGCCAGCGTGGTATAGTAGGCCAAAACCTCAATTGTAAGTAGAGGCCTATGTCCAGAAGTGGGGGACTGTTGATAAACCGAATAGTAGCATTCTTTTAAGTATAACTTTAAAATCTTTTTCTTGACATCTATATTGGCTTCTTTTTTATGTAGTATAGTGTGTAGTATAATGTGACGCTGAATTGGAATATGGTATTAAAGAGATATTATATTCGCTGTAATATTTAACTTTTCAGATTTATATTATTTGTATTGGTTTGTGTGCTTCTAATTATGTTAATCCAAGTTGCACGGATGGCGTAGTGGTTTAAGCGGTTGCCACGCCGCTTCCTACTACGCTGAGTGTTGTGGGTTCGATCCCCACATGGGACTACACTTTGTGTGATCAACAAATGGTTGTTCTGAGTCTGGGTGTTCTTTGTATCTGTTTCATGTATGTTTGTAAAGTCGGATTTATTCTTAATGTGGAACTTGTCTTTTTTAATGAAAAAAAAAGTTCGAGACTACACACTAAAAGCTACGCCTGCCTTGGATCTGAAAACCGTTGTGTAAAAGGTCAAATAGAATCCTAGATGTCATCTTGTAGACATACAATAAAAAAAATCTACTCCGCTCTTTAACCGTTTAAAATCCTTGCTATTATCTTAACGTAGACATCTTAGTTATTTCAATAGTTATAAATATACCACGACCAATAGGTACGTATATTAAAAATACTGAAATGTAAATAAAACATAGAAACTACTTCGAACTAAGAATATTTACATGTTCACAAAGTTGTTAACCAGTATTCACCATACATTTTTATATACACAGAGTACAAAATCCCCTGGCGTTCGTTCTTTTAGTAAAAAACAAAATCTTTCAAAAGCTTTTGAAATGGCTACGCTCCATGTTTCAACCTCGCCGCGAATGAGATTTCCTCTAGCAATATTCATGTAGCAAATGAAAGAAGCATCTAGCAGTCATACAATAACTGAGCGAAGTTAACAATTCTGCACATAATGTTCAACAAAAGCCGCTCTTTTATCAAACTGAATCTTTCTTTTTTTTTTGGTGTAATGTAATGGAGACGCCAAGATTAGTCAGCGTGGATAAGTTACGGAATCCACTTTTTCTCAAGAAAACATCGTTGATGGAACGCCTGCTATAAGTTATCGGATACTGAAGGTTTAATCCGGCAAACCTTTTTGCATAAGAGAATAAAACTTTAAAAAAATCATAGTTATTATGACGTTATAATGAAATTTTGGTTAAGAGTTTAGTTTGTTAGGTTTTTTTCGTTACTATACAGGCTCGAATGACTGTTACCGATTACTAAATATATATTTATGTTATGTAAAAAACACTCTGTATCGTTTAATAAAATGTTTGAATTGGTAAATAAATTACAACTTAAATTGTATATGGTGTAGGACCATTATATTCATTATTGTATTCATAAATATAAATTATGTATTTTTTAGAAAATAAACTGTCAAAAATAAAAAAGAATCGTCAAATATGTTGCTAAGGAAAAACTCGAGAACAGCTCTATCAATACGCCAATTATTTTTTTCATTCATTCTTAAGGCACAAGGAAAGTTTTTGTGGAGAAAAAAAACGTCAAAATTGCGAGGAAAATATTAAAAACAACACTTTTCTTTTCCCTTACAAATCACACAGTTAGTTAAAACATCTGTCCCTAGGTGCCATACATTTGACTTAAATCAAAACAAAACAAAGGCGCGTTAACATTATCTTTTATATGCCTTTAATTTAGTTAGGCTGTAATAATAGTAATCGACGCCTGCTATAAGGCAAGCTAATAACTTTTGACAGAATGAAGTATGTCAGATCAGCTGAACTGAGAAATTCTCTAGTTTTTGCCTGATGACTGAAGTAGTTACTAATTGAATTGAATATTTTACATATGTCAAACAAATAAATACACCAAATGGTTTCCTAGTATTAGTGAATACACAGAATTTAATTACTACAGTGTGCACACAAATTATTTATAATTTTAAACATTGTGTTTATGTTGATAACATTAAATGAGCACAGCAAACATTAAAACCACCTGTTTCGCCGATCGTATGTAATTATATTACTATTATCTTTCACTTTATTCGCGTTAATTACATTTATTAATTATAAGGCCTTTTTAAATAATCTAATTCAAATTATTGTTACATTAGTCGTTTAGGTCGTGGCATTAAATGTAAAATCGATGAATTGTATTTATCAGGTACCGCAAAGAAACCCACAGAATGTGTTAAAATTATAATACTATAGTCATTTTGCGTTATGAAAATACCAACGCATTAACCATTTTATATTTTATATATTTTATATTATATATTCCTTGACCACTGAAGAAATTGCCAAGAAATTATCGTTTTTTACGAAAGCTTAGAAATTTATTGGTTTGTGTTCAACCTAACTGGCGTCACTATTTTTTCAATGGGCATGAAGAGTATAATAATAAACCTAATGATCCAATAAATTGAGAACCAAAATAAAAGACTACTGTCAAAATGCATGGTAAAATGGAACTGTTTTTATGCGAACTCATTTGAAAGATGGTATGGTAACAATGGCAAAAAAAAATCATTGATTAGATTAACCTTCTTACTTCACTGGGAAATAACAAATTTTAACAACCAGAAATGAAACTACGAGATACCATTAGTATGCAAATTTTATATTTAATAAATTAAAAGTATAATTTAAGCCTTATCAATAAGAAAAACCTTTTTTTGTAATCGAAGTAACCTACCATGATTTATACATTGCTGTCATCTCAAGGGAAGATGATTCATTTATTCGTAATAAAGGCCTTTTATAGCGCTTTCTAAGAATAACATTTTTTCCTTGTAGAAAATTGTATGATTGGGAAAAAAAAGAAAGGATTCTATGGGTCTAGGTCGAAAGATAATGGTTTTTTTTAAAATTGGTATAGTGTAAAATAATTTATTAAGACGTTGCTCTGAAGTCTACAAGGACGCCCACTGGTTGGCAGAATCTGGATGCGAGAAGCCCAAAGTCGATCTAAGTGGCGTGCAATGGAAGAGGCCTATGTACAGCAGTGGACTGCGATAGGCTGATGATGATGCTTTGAAGTCTCCGCAGTAGTAAAGGCAAAAATTATTAAGTGGGTGTACTTTCGAAAGTAGTTTTTATAGTCTTCACGTCTGTCAAACGACACTCGCGACACAGGATATATTCCTAATAGAGTGACTTCACAAACATACATGAAGCGGACACAAAGAATACCCAGACTCAGAACAACAATTTGTGGATCACACAAAGTGTCGTCCAGTGGGATCAAACCCACAACACTCAGCGGTAAGCTGCGTGGTGACCGCGGAAACCACTACGCCAACCGTGCAGTCAATCATTCAATCAAGAATCCACTCTATCCTACTTTTAACAAAATCATAGTATACTATAGTTACAGTCACATATTCAATATTTTCTTTAATAATGTTTATCTATTAGCTAAAAGCTTTTCATCACTTAGTTAAAAAATAAATTGTCTTCGAAATGAAATTATATAAAGGAACATTTATTTATTTCCCTTATAATTTATTTCATACGCGTACATAAAATTGATGAAGCGTTGGGAAATAAAATTTAATGAAATCTTTTATGCCGATATAAAATATGTATATCACAAATACTATGTACTTTGTTGAAATTGTCCTTTTGAAAGTAAACAAAGTTGAATATGAAACAGATATAGTTTGCTCATAGTATATTTACTTTCGCTAGAATTTTATGACTTAAAATTTGACTATCATTTTGGATTGAATGGTTTTGGTTGGGAATCATCATCATCGTCATCAACAGCCTTTACTAGTCCACTCACATAGGAGATAGGACATAGGCCTCTCCTTAGAAAGGAGGTTCTGGCCTACTATACCACGCTGGCCATACGGGTTGGTATAGGATTTGATCAAGTTTTCCTTCTCTTTGCAGTGCTGTTGTCCTGCGTAGTTTGCTCCCTTAGTCGCCTCTTACGACACCCCCGGGATGAATAGGGGTGGTGACACTGTATTCTTAATCTGTCACCACACGGACTTGGTTGGGAATAACATATCTATTTTGTTGGCGGAGATGACATATGTACGAGTATGTGTCACCGAGAAAGCGAACTTTTGGAGTACACCAGACAAGTATTGATATAGTTAAGTTGTAAGCTTAACGTTAGAAAGCTATACTTTGACACAAATTGGCCGGCTCGACCGGAGTGATCCCACGGACACACAGAAAACCGGTGTTAAGGATTGTTAAGCTCTGTTTAGTTTGAGTCCAGATGGCGCTGTATGAATGTGGTATAATAATATTATTATTATTTATTTCGTTATTTTGCGGTCTCAAAAACGGGTGTTAAAGTCAGCCAACCGACTCCGATCCCTCCCCCCCCTTGATTCTAGAGGAGGGAGAGATATAAAAGACGGAGACGACAGATTAAATCTTGTTATATACTTTGGATCAAGTTTGATACTACAGCAAAATCAGGCTTATTATGTTGTACGTCAAACTTGTCAAACGTCAAATAAACGTCAGTTTGTTAGTTTGTTTTCGATCGTGAGCTTGTTCGTGTCTGCTTGATTACACAGAGTATAAGATGATTACGCGCTATCATTTTACCATTACTAATAACATAATTGGTACACACTCTGTCGGTATCATTAACTAATATAGTTTTGATTCCACTGGAACAGTTTAGTGCAAAATTAGGTACACCTCCCCCGCACCGTTATCTAATACGATGTTATTAAGAGAGCAAAAGAACGGATAAAACAGTATGTAGTCAAATAATATATAGCATATTTTAGTTCAAAAATATAAATAAAGCGACACCTGAACTATTTTTTCTTGTTAGGGTTCCATCCAGGATTCCTTTCCTTCCGGACAAGGAACAATAATAGTCTCGCGATGCCCATCTGGCTGTCTATCAGTCCGTTTTTTCTTAACTTACCTATAGATTTTTTATAATAAAATGTTGCTAGTGCAAAGTATGTAATATGTTAATAATACTAAAATATGGATTTTTTTCTCATCTAGGCCGTTGTCCCATAGCAAGGAGTTCAATTGAATAAGTCTTTAAAACAGTAAAGAGGTTGTTTGAAGTATATTTTAAATCATAATTATCATTTATATGCATTAAAACACAGTTATTGAATAAAAACTAAGATACTATTTACATATATTGAGCTAGTAAAGAAAGTATAAGAGCCATATTAGCTCTGTTAGCTTATAAGACCTTTTTTTTTTGTCAGAATGGGCAGACATTCTATGGCCGCCCATGAACGTCTCAGGAGTCACAAACGCGTTGCCGGCCTTTTAGGAAGGAGTACGCTCTTTTTTTTAAGGTTTTCTTTCATACAATAAAAAAAAACGTTGTGAGGGGCTATAAACCCCGATCAAAATTTCGCTTTTTGGTAGACGTTTGCTATAGTGTCTTAAAAAGTCTTGTTACTTATTTTTCGGTATCGGTCTAATCTGCTCAGAGCGTGCAACGCGCGGTAAGGAACTTCGTCCAATATTCGTTAAAAAATTAGATGCAGTTGTTATTTATTTAAAAATGGAACCTTACACTGTACACTTGGTTATCTTTGTATTTGTATCGTATAGAAGTAGATGTATACCAGTAATATCTATGATGAATAAGTTTACAACTGTGCCGAGCAACCTAATACTTTGATTGAACCTATGTATCGAGTTACACAATTGCTGTAAACATGCGGTATCTTTTGTGAAATACCACATAACACGAGCGTAAAGGCATTGTTACCAGCGTTGTAAGTTGATATTTTAATTTGTTGAACTCTCCTTTGTTTTAATCCCTTTGTGTTACACATAAACTGGTTTTTTATTTGTTTTATAGTATTGAGGGAGAACAAGTGGGCAGGTTACCTGATAGTAGTTCTAGTTTTAGCTCTGCATCGCCCTAAGGTTTACTGGGACTGTCTCATTTGTACATAAAGTATAAATAAATAATAAGTGACTACCTCCGGCCTTGGACACTTGCAGAGTGAGTTGCGACTCTTGAGGTGCAAGTGTCTACGGCCGGCTTACATACGGTAAGCCTCCAAGATCTGTAGGGGGGGGGGGGAGGGGAGGGGAGATGGAGTTAGGCCCCCGGTAACTTCACTCAAAACGCAAACATTACTTAACATCAGTTTTCTCTGTGCCAAAGTATAGCGGTGTCACGGCAGATTTTATTAAGAGCATGAAATGTTTTAACATGCATTCGGTAATACCAGATTACACACGTAATATAATAATTTCGATGCAAACAAATATACAAATTACATTAATTGGATTTGGTTATATTATGTTAATTCTGTACAAACATTCATTATTAGTTCATTATTTTCTGAACAACACGACATGAAACAAAATAATTAGCTCATGTTGTGTAATTTTTACATTTAAAATGAGATAAGGTTTTATTTTCAAAGTTTTATTATTGGAATTGAATATACAATAATAATATTTCGGACATCTCACACACAACGCCATTTAGTTTCAAAGTAAGCAGTGATTGTACTTTGAAAGCTAGATTGACTAATAGAATACTTATATACTTTTTTTGTAAATACATACATTTTATACATAAAAAACACCCCAACTCCGAAACAAATATTTGCGGATGATATAAACATTTGGTCCGACCCGGGTATCGAACCCGAGACCTCAGCACAGTAGTCGCATACGTTACCACTACACTACCGAGGCAGTCCACTATAAAAAAATGTCTATCCTAAGCATACAAAATGACTTGACCTTACTGACTAACTAATTCAGGAACGTAAAGCATAAACCGTAGAGAATGCAGACTGGAAATTTTGGCAGACAATGCTTTGGATTTTTGGAAATTTCATCCTGAAGGAGATAAAGAAAGGGAGAGATGAATTATATGGAAGCTCGACATTTTCAAAGTGAGTGAGATGTGTAAGTTATTATTTGTATTATGAAGTTCATCACGCGCGCGAAGCCACGGGCAATAGCTAGATAATATCAAAGAGCAGAGATTCCATTGTTTTCCCTAGTTACCTATCTCTTCAATATAACCCCAATTAGCCAATAAGATCCCCCTGTCTGATTGACAATAGTAATCCACACGCTTTACACATAAACGCACTACGTTCATCTATCATAACCAAGCGCGCGCTCACACTTAAACATTGACATATGCACAATCAGTTATACTCTACACACACATATACACACACACTACACACAAACACACTTACCTTAGATCTCAATGATTACTAATATTAATCGAATAACCATAGTTTATATTTTTCTGTAGATGCAGAAACACTGTTTTTAAGTTATTATTATTGATAGTTTTCAGCTATAGGTTGGGCCTGCAGATCTGTCATAAAGGTTTCAAGCGTAGTATAGACACCAGCTCTCACTAAGGAACTTTATATTATTTTTATTTTAATACATGTAATTACGATACTCTTTGTACCTTATGAGATAAATAAAGTTAATTATTATTACGTGCGTCGGCAAATTTGTAGGGTTTAATAAACCTCATATCTACTCCTTATATCCCCGTTTGCATTAGAACACATAAACTTTTAAAACTGTACGAATCAGTTTAAATTTCGAAAGATTCAAAATGTTACTTTTTAAAAGTTTTCGTAAAACTACTGTACTCTCAGATCCTAACGACTGTTGCCAGACATCAAAAAAAAAGTTTATCTGTTTGTTGAACGCTTGTACTAACACTAATGACTCCACCCGTCACACTGTCTATGGTCTTTTACAACTTTGGAGTAAAGCCTTTTTGTTCGAAACTCGCTTAAAATTACATTATGGGTACTGTTATGTTCCTGGCTAGTCACTGAATGGAGCATTTCTTATTAGATATATATATATTGATTCGTGATAAGGGCTGAGACTACCAATTTTTATTATTATTTTCACCGTGAGATACTCATTTCTTGAAAGTATTATATATTACTATATCTAAAAAAAAATACACCACTATTGCTCAATTAATGATTTTCAATTTTTATTAAAGACAATTCAAGCTCTAGGAATATATCTAGGGTCGCAAGGGACTTTACAAACATACATAAAATACAAAGAATACCCAGACTCAGCACAACAATTTGTGGATCTCACACAGTATTGTCCCATATGGGGATCGAACACACAGCATTCAGCGCAGCAGGAAGCGGCGAGGTGACTGTCTAATCCACTAGACGCACGTTAACCAATAAACGCATTTCCATATTTTTTTAAAACCTCTAACGCTTTCCGGCAGAGCCTCAACTGTGGTAACCAAACTGCAGATAAACATACTTAAATACTAAACACATAAATACTATGAGTATAAATTAGATCCAGATACCGAACTGATGATCACACTTATCACACAACTATCTGGCCTGGGTATCGAACTTACGACTTCTGGGTCACCAGTCAGGGTCACTGTCTCATCTTTTCTCGCCATCAAGCTGTATAGCTTGACGAGGAACTTATATATTTAATTTTTTATGCATAAATGATTAAAAAACACGCGCCACTAGAACAACAGCTGTTTACGACAAATCTAACAGAAGGGACGTAGTATATTGTTGAGACAAGGTTAATGTAATCCCATGTGCAGATATTTACTTAATAAATATTTTGTCAGTCAGCAAACCGCTAGTCTGTAGACAGTCGGACTATGGTAAGCACGTTTGTGTTGCCAAATACATAAATTAAGCTCTGAAAATGAGGAATGTTGAGAGTAGCTCCTACTTCAGTTGAAAAGCCTTGTTTTCACAGCACAATATTTGTTTTGTATTAAATTTATTTTTACCATAGCAACTGGTTCTTTTTAACCGACTGACAGAGCAGCTTTCATTTATTTACGTGTATGTTGTATGTGACATTTTCAGTATTTTTAAAGCTTTTGCCCGCGACTCCGTCTGAATGTATATCGGTTATGGCGGTAAAAAGATGTCCTTTATCAAAAATCAAACTATCTCCATTCTAAATTTCATCTAAATCGGTTTAGCGGTTAGTGATTCATCATGCGAACTTCCACCCTCTTCTCACCCTTTAAAAGTTGAAATCAATACTCCTAACAATCATCATCTTTCTGTTCTTTACCCTATTTTAAACTGAAAGGTTCTTTTGATTTATTTTTTAGACCGGCCATGTGCCTGTCACTAACCTATCGCTAATCTAATAATCGCTAATCTATCAAAAGTTTTCTATTCATAAGGCATAAAGTGGAATAAGGGTTAAAAAATACAACCATTTATGTTGGCAAAGCCATGCTGATCTGACAGCCTCATAAGAAACCTGTGTTAGGTAATTCTTAACACAGGTTTCTTACGAGGCCTGAATGAGGATGAATAAGGATACCGGATCTAAACCCCTCACCTGTCTCTGCTTCTTCGGCAGCAGCGCACTTGTGACTCTTAAATTCCAGATGTCCATGGGCAGTGGTAGTCAACCATCAGGTGACCCGGTTGCTCGTTTGCCCCCCTATGAAATATCATAAGAATAAACATGTACATATAGTTATTACGACATAGACTCTCTTAGCTCAAAAACGGCCTGAGTAATTATGTATTTACGTTAAACGTGTCGTACCTATATGCATAGATAATAATGTAACATAATATTGTGTACGCGAGGCAACCAGCGCTTTAAACAACGTACTGCGAGCATTTTCTTTCTAATATGACACGTAAATTTGGTAAAATTATTCAATATTTCCTACGTAAATCTCCTTTAAAAAAAGTTAGAACGACTTCAAACAATACTAACAAAGAGTACAAAATAAAAACCTAGCAGCAATCACGGTTGATTTGCTGACATTTTTTGAGGAGTTTATCATCAGATCTATATGAAATTTAAATGGGACCATTTTAGAATAAACCAATTTCGAACAAAAAAGAATTTCGAAAATTCGCACATATTTTTTTTTTTTTAAAGACAACTCCCGCAGTAGGAATACATTCCTGTGTCACGGGGGACTTTACAAACATATATGAAACGGACACAACGAACACCCAGACTCAGAACAACAATTTGTGGATCACACAAAGTGTCGTTCCATGTGGGGTTTGAACCCACAACACTCGGCGCAGTAGGAAGCGGCGTGGCGACCGCTTAAACCACTAGGCCATCCGTGCAGACATATGATGGAATTATGAGCGAACATACATAAAAAAAATATAAACATCCGAATTGACAATCTCCTCCTTTTCGTAGTTTATTTTGTTATTTAATAAAAAGCAAAAAATAGTAGGTAGTTATATTTTAGGTACTGCTACAAAGTCACATACTCAAATATTAGTAGAAGTAATAAAGTTCATTTTTATAATATTTTTAAAAAAAGCCCTGCGTGCTGGTACTTAAATATTCTCCTCAATACATACCTATGTAATATTCAGCAGTATGTTTTGTATCTATGGATTTCGTTTTTTTTCTTTTTAGCTCTTAAGTACGTACACTTGGGAGTTACAATTTTCGGTTAATTGAATTTATTTCCTAATCTTGCAATCTTAAGAAATACGATATATTTAGTATAACTAGAGACAAGGGGGTTCAATTTCTGAACATAAATGAGATAAAATGAAAAAATAAATAAAGTAGACAACTGTGAGGTTCAGTTCTACTTTGATTTGAAAACTTTTTAGTTCCGGCGTTTCGTGTGTAACTGTGTTATTATTTTACTATTCGTACTAGTCCATACCAGAGAGTTGTCCAATAGCTAGTTTCTTGAAATGGTTTAGGCGCAGAATATCGAATTCGCAAAACAACGCACTGAGAACTGTGCCAGAACCGAATTGCTCGCGTTGTAGTAGTTACGACATGTACAAGTTGAGTGTAAAGATTGTTACCTGTAGTGTACAATTTGAGAAAGGGTCTTAAAGAGAAAAGGTCATATTGAGAAAGTGAAATGTTGATATAAGGACATTCTAAGAAAAGGCATTATGCGCTGAAACGTTGAATGTTATAAGCTGTATAACATCAAGCTAAGATCAATGGGACAATCCAACACACATCTTTGATTAAATTAATTTAACATCGTTCTTAGTTATTTATACTTTTAATCAATTATAATAACATTCTTATGCCTTTAATTTGCCCTATGTTTTGACCAGGTTACAAAGACTAGCCCAGGGTGACAGGTGTCACTACCAGCACTACCAGAGTATGAATCCAATTTATAAATGAGACAAACCAGCGTCTGTGCTCATACAGAACTTGATTTAATGCGCGAAATTAAGTGTTCATGTTATACTATACAATAAATGGATCTAATCACCACAGTCACAGAAGACGTACGTTTCGCAACATATTCACTACCATATCGAAATCTCCCTACCATTAGTATTAAGTGGTTTTGAAATTCACATACTCGTTTCGCAACTTAGTTTCAAGCAGATTTAGAGTCAGTCTTTCAGCTTATGATCACAATGGTTACAGTGATAACAAATATGATCATACATAGGTATGATAACCTCATACTTACCATTTGTATACATTTCTAATAGTGTTGTAGATCAGTCAAAATTTGGTAAAAATGTAGAGTGCACTACAGTAACGTAACGTAACGTGCTAATGGTAGAATGTCACATTGTATATAAATATAATCAACACCATGGCATGTATAATAATCAAAAATAGCTCTTTAAATTTATGTAAATAACATCATTCTTGTATGTGTCAAGTTATGTAAATATCTTTATGTAAATAGCAACATTCAGGGTTAGCTGTGTTAATATGGCACCACTTATTTATAACGAGTTGCCGCAGAATATAGCTCTGCTATTAACTCTTCCTTATCACAATTATGTGCTACGTTAAAGAGTTGGCTAGTATTAGAGTGCTTTTACTCCGTCAATGATTTTTACGTAGTACAATTAGTACTACATTCAGTCGTATCACTTCAGAAATGCATTGTGTAGTAAATGTTTTTCATAAGATTGTAATAATTTCCTTCCTGGGTGTCGTAAGAGCCGACTAAGGGAAAAAACTACGCAGAACAACAGCACTGTAGAGAGAAAGAAAACTTGACGCAAACCCTTTTTTTTTTTTTTTTTTTACGTGTGGAAATCCCCTCGGACCGTCACCCCGCCGGGGCTCTCGTTCGGCGGGACGGTGCGTCGGACTCGAACCGACTAAAACCACACGGTGTGCCCTCTTTGCGCTTCCAGTTTAGGAGGGGTCCAGGTAGTTATCGCCTTCTGGACCCCTCCCAGCGCCGGCCCGCTCCTGTTGCGGGCTCCGTCTCAAAGTTTCCTCTCTTTAGGCGGCGTCCGGCACACGTTGACGCCGCCCCCTCGCGGCTGGCCAACTAATGCGGGTGGAGGGGAGAACCCATCCCGTCCAACCGCGGCCACACTCAGGGCGGCATGAGGCGCAGGTAAGCGCGCATCCGCCGCCCGGTTCCCCGGCGGCGGATCAGGTCCGAGTGGAGGTCGTCCTCCCGGGCCTTCTCCGCCGCCTCCTTCTGCGGATTACTTCCTCGCAGAAGGTTGCGACCGCGGTAAAACAACCGTCGCTACCGGCCATGGAGCGAATTACAGCCGGTAGCGAGAGATCTGCTCCGATGACTGCAGTGAGGGACCGGCGCTGCGTCGCCCATGCGGGGCAAACCGCCAGCGAGTGCTGGGCCGAATCCTCACTGCAGTCGCAGTGGTGGCAGGCGGGACTCGATTCCCTCCTAGCGACCGAGTACAGGTACTTTCCGAAGCAACCGTGCCCGGAAAGCACCTGCGTCAGCCGGAAGGAAAGGGTCCCGTGCTGCCGCCCTGCCCACTCGGCGATGACCGGCTGGAGAGCCTCCACGGCGGCGAAGCCAGCGCGTGGAGTCTCCAGCCGGAACATACATCTGACCATGGTGGCTCGGCGAGCGGCTTCGCGCCACTCGCGCACGTCTTCGGGCGGAGGGCGAAATCCGCTCTCCGCCCGGAAGTCAGCCACTCGCCGATAAACTTCGGCGAGCACTTCAGCCTCCAAATCCCACGGACCCCCGGCCAAGGCGCAAGCCGCCTCGGTGGACACCGTGCGGTATCCGCGTATGGCTCTGACCGCCAATATCCTCTGGGGGTGCCAGAGGCGCGCCCTATTCGGGGCGGTCAGAGCCGCCACCCACACCGGTGCACCATAAAGCGCCATGGACCGGACAACCCCCGCGTACAGCCGCCTCGTGGGAACACTGGCCCCCGCCCAAATTGGGCAAAAGTCTCCCTAGGGCGGAGGCAGTGTCCACCAGCTTCGGACCAAGCTGTCGGAAGTGCTCGTCGAAGAGCCACCTACCGTCTAGGACCAGACCCAGGTACCTCATCTGGGCCCGGACCGGTACGAAGACCGAGCCGACCTCGATTGAGGCGCCGGCGGGCGGACCATGACGGGGCCCATGAAATAATAGGGCCTCCGTCTTATCCAGGGGCACCCGTAATCCCAACGCCTCAATGCGCCCGACCACCTGGGAAACTCCCGTGGCGGCCAGGCGCGCCGCCTCCTGGAAGTTAGCCCCCCGGGCCGTGAGCAAAGTGTCATCCGCGTAGCAGATTACACCCAGCCCGGGGGGCAGACGCCCTCGTAGGGCCCAGTCGTTGACGCAAACCCTATACCAACCCGTCTGACCAGCGTGGCATAGTAGGCCAAAACCTCCTTTCTAAAGAGAGGCCTTAAATGTCCAGCAGTGTACTGTTAAGGCTGTCGATGTGTGATGTGAATACTTCCATTATAATGTAATAAAATTATAATGTAATAAAAATTATGCCTATGGTGGACGCCTGTATCTTAACATGGTCAAAATATATAAAACTTTTAGCTTTCTGCACATCTTCTATACATAAAACTTTATGTATTAAAATTTCACGTTGCTCCGTTGGCGAAATATTCTTAAAAATGCATACAAAGAATTCTTTTCACGTATTAATATATGTATACCTACTTATAGTTTTGTAACCTTGTTGTAGATAGCCTCCATGGTCAGGGCCCTCCAAGAGTCGGCCAGTAGTATGTAAAAATTAGTAATTACTGTTCCATTTTTATGTTCGTGAACCCCGTCCGTAAAACATTGTACGTCAGTCACTCACCTAATTTAAGTAAATAAGTTCTTATCAAGTCGACGAGCTCTGAGAAATTCAATACAAGTTACCCATCAGAACTACCGCACAGGTGCCAAGACAATTAAGATCAACTTGTATAACGTAGGAAGTAGGTGTTATGGAGTGGCCGGGAGCTTACTGAGAGTTATATATACTTAACATTTTGCTATGTTATACCTTGCATAGTTTAATACTTAACAGAACTAATCAACTATAATCGTATCAGACAATAGTTTGGATTATAAACTGTTTGCTCTTTGCTTCAGCTATCTATGTATAGGTGTTCTAAATTTTTATTTCTATAAGAAAATAGGTTATGTACGTAATTCTATATTAATAAGTGCATATAGTTTTATTCAATACTAGTTTTACCCGTTGCTCCGCCAGCGTGTATGACAGGTATTGAGGTAAAAGTAGACTGTTACTCGCTGATAATGTAGCTTTCTATTGGTGAAAAAACAATTAAAGGCGGTTTAGTGGTTTAGGCGTGAAAGCGCAACAAATAAATAAACTCTAATATCCTATATCCTTGCACCTACCGACTATTACTTTTCCAAAATTTAGACAACTTTTTAGTGGGTAAAAAATTCAATTCGAGAGAGGCAGTACAAAATGCCTTTGAAGAGTTTGTTGCCTCCCGTCCAGCTGATTTTTACAAGAAGGGCATCAATAAACTGCCAATGCGTTGGCAAAGATGCGTCGATTGCATGGGTGAATAACAGAAATAAAAAAGTTTAAAAAAATAAGTACTTTCACTTATTGCATACAAAACGGCAATTTCATAGGTAAAGACCTAATAATATAGCTTCGTAAATAACCCATTATTTTTTATGTAATATTAAAAAAAAAAATGGTTACTGTGGGTTATCCTTAAGAGATCTTTTTTGAGTTATACAATTTCATAGTACATTATTTTTGGTCTATTTAGTAAGAATTAGCCAGCGTTTTGTAATGTAAGCGCGCAAAACCATGTTTTCACGACAAATGTTGGCCGGGAGTTATTTTTAAAAAAGAAAAATATAAACCTTCATCTTCAATCACTGTCTCTATTGGTGATAACCGCATTTAAATCCGTTGCTTAAAAAGATCTAAGCGTACTATAAAAAAAAGACTTTATTTTATACTACGTAAAGAAATGTGGATAAACTAATACTATACTAGATATGAACATACGGACAACTTAAGTTTTCTAGGTTGTTTGTGCTTATGCTTGTGAAGTCTGGATTCTCTAGAAAATATATATTCAAGAACCTATAGAGAAAAGTATTTGTTCACTTTTAAGATTTGATAAAGGAAAAGAGAAAAACCAACAAGTTTCTACTTGAAACTTGATAGAGGAGTTGCAAAGATACAGAGAAGTGCAGACGTTGGTGCTAGATAGAAAATAGCAAAACTAGTCGAATAACTAACTGATAAAGACAATTTACACGATAAGCAGAAATCATAGAAAATGCATATTTCTAAGGCGCTTAGCGGTGACGTCACTTTCCGTTTAGAGTGAGGGAAGGCATGGCCACATGAGTAGATAAACGGTAGGCCGTGCGATCCCCGATCTCCTTTGAGGCGGCGAGTCTCCTGGCCGGAACTCCACCGTGGGACCTGGAGGCGAGAGCCCTTACGGCTCTGTATCAGTGGCGTAAGGAGGCGCGGGAGTTGGGTCGATGCCCCGAGATTCGAGAAATCGATGACCGGAAATCCCAACTCCGCCAGGTCATCATAGGGGAGTGGAGGGAACGACTCGGGCAACCGAGCGCCGGGCACGCCGTCATCGCGGCGGTAAGACCCGTTATGGATTGGCTCGAGAGGCGTCACGGGACCCTCTCATACCGACTGACGCAGGTGATCACTGGGAAAGGATGTTTCGGGGATCACCTGTGTCTGATCCGCAAGGAGCCAACGCCTGAGTGCCACCACTGCGATGGCCAGACCGTGGACACGGCTCTCCACACGCTGGCAGAGTGCCCGGCGTGGGTTGAGCAGAGGCGAGACCTCGTGGCGGCCATCGGAGTGGGAGTTCTCTCGCTCGATAGCCTGATTGCGGCTATCGTGCGGAGCGAGAGTGCGTGGAACTCTGCCGTCTCCTTCTGCGAGCAAGTTATGCTCAGGCGCATAACGACCTCCGTCCTCCATAAGCGCAGGCCTGGGGGTGACAGGTGAGGCCATCTGTCACCCTAGCAGAAGCAGGCCGGGGTGGCGGCGAGCGCGTTGCGAAGCGCGCTCGCTTCCAGGGAGCACAGGGAACATGGGGTTCCCACACGGGGGGGTTGGGGTCGTCTACTCGTCTGTAGATGACCCGAGGTATGTCGGGGCACCAGGGACTTCCTTTCTAGGGTATACCTGGTTCCCCGGCTATTAGTACCCGAGACGGCGTGCGGTTTAAGAGGTTCGAGTCCGACATGCCACCGACAGGTGGTATCCGAGGGGATTTCCGCACGGAGAAAAAAAAAAAAAAAGCCCTGCGATCCCGGTCCAGGCTTTTTTTACGGTGACATCAGAGCTAGACGGACGTATTAGCATCGAGCATTGTCGATAGTTGCTACTTGATTTGATTATTTTGGAAAATATTTATAAGTATATATCTATATGCAAGGTGTCAGGGACATCGTACCGAGTACTGAAATAGTGTATTCAGACCATGATTCTCAGTCGAAAATCATTGAAATTGTCTGAAGGAAAATTCATTAATATTTTTTTTTAATTTTCCATCTTTCTGGTTAAAAATGATATCACAATGAGTAGACCGAATATTTTATCGAAAACAATTTAACAAATACAAAAAAAGCTGCAATGTAATTAATCGAACAGCCGAAGCGCGCGGGGCCTCCCCTCCGGCCGCCATTTTGTGTTCGTATGCGTAGACTGTATGCACGAAATACACGTGTAGTTATTACTTTTGTGCGATATCTACGGGGAATGATCTGAACCTTTGACAGCTGATTGCATAAAAAGTTTAATTTTCCGGCAGAAAATGCCAATGATTTTCGACTCAGATGGTCTCAATACACTATTTCAGTATTCGTTACGACGTCCCTTACACCATGTATATACACTTCTTTTATTCTCTTTTACATACAGAGGCGTATTCAACACCCTAATTTTGCCAAGAATAATTTTAGTCCCATTCACGTAATAAAGGAGTAGCCTTCAACCGAGCACGTACATTTCTAAATAAACATATTTATGTAATTTTAAATACATAAGTATTATTGACTCGCTGGTACCCGCGACATTGTTCGCTTGGAATTTGAAAAGCGCTGCCTTAGTAATGTTGTACGGTAGGTGACTGCAGTCCATGAGGCCTCGGGTTCGATCCCTGGACCGGGCAGAATTTAATAGGGTTTTCCTAAGAGGAAAAGTAGCCTAAGTTACTCCCTATAAAGACAGTAGTAACATATTATCAAAATCGGTCCAACCGTTTAGAACATTACATGGAACAAACAGACAGACATACAGACAGACAAAAAATATTCAAACTGGTTTTTACGCATAGGTATTGTGCAAATAACCGTGTGAGCATGAAAATAACCTTTTATTTTGACATTACAAACAGACACTTCAATTTCATTTATTTGTATGTAAATTAATCCGTGTGGTGACAGATTAAGAATACGTAATGTCACCACCCCTATTCATCCCGTGGGTCCCGTGGTAAAAGTCGTCTAAGGGAGAAAACTACGCAAGACAACAGCACTGCAAAGAGAAAGAAAACTTGAAACAAACCCTGTACCAACCCGTCTGGCTAGCGTGGTATAGTAGGCCAAAACCTTCTTTCTAAGGAGCGGTCTATGACCAGCAGTAGACTATCATAGGCTGTTGATGTGATATGCTGATGTATGTAAATTATATTATTGTAGATAAATTATACCCAGAATATTTTCTGTAGTCACATTGTTCTGTACAAAAAATATAGTGGTCGTCACACAATATTTGTCCTGTGTGGGACTCGGAATTACAAACCCTGGCTTAGCAAACAGTATCGCCAACCAACAGCGCAATTCTTTTTTATTTTGTCTATGTCCTGTTATCCTAAAATTTCATCGAATTCCATTTAGTCGTTCTGACGTGAATAAGGAAGAAACATCCATCTGTCCATCCGAACTCTCACATTTTTAATATTGGTATATATAACAAACAAATCAATGACTATTTCGTGGATTTGTACAAGTCCTGCGTTGCTAAACTTAATTAAAAGAAAACTAAGCGGTTCAACAACTACAATATAATAAAACGTAGCTAAAATAAAAACGTACCAGCTAAAGCTCATAAAATTCGCACAAGAACAGGAATCCTTTTGTTTCTTAGTGGCTTTTGGGTTGCTCGTAAAAATTTATTAAAATTTGCTTTAAAAAACACAAGTTGATAGCCTGAACGAAGTAGTGTAACAAAATATAAAGCACCCAATTTTCTTTCAGCAAGACTTGTGCAAAATGGCCGCCGGGTCCCCGTAATCCCTTGGCCGAATACGCTTAGATTATAACGGTATGGGACTTTAATTGGGTATATAACGAGAATGGTTAATGACGAGCCCGCTATTTAAATTGGGTGGTTTATATGTTTAATTATTGACTGAAATTTGTAATAATCATAGCAAAATGATTATAAATGATTTTTTAGCAACTTAAAACTGATAAATAATATTACAACGACTCCAACGCGAGACTTTAGACACTTCTACTTAAAAAGAAACTTGTATGAGTTATTCAAGTTGTGTTGGCTTCAAACTCTAGCCAGTATCCTATCCACGTGTCTAAGATGAGCATTGTGTTTGTAGAAAAAATAATAATAGTAATAGTTTGTCAAAAAAAAAACTCTCAATTGAAATATACGGCCATCTAAGTCGCGGTAGCGTATATTTTATTGCATCATCACAGCAGTAAGGTTAAAGTAACCAAGCATTCCCCAATTGTTGTAAAAGATTTAGACATAGTCTCACGCTACAAAATCTTACACCCGAGCAATAATCGTAAACACGGATGGAACAGCAGGGAACGGTGAGCACTAAAAATGTGGCAAAGCTCGCCAGGTCGCCAGGGAATATGACGTTTCACATTTGCTAATATTTTGGCAGATTTACCGAAATGTAGGATTGTATAAGTTCTACTTAAACCATTCATGCTTATTTTATATTTAAAACTTTCGCATTTACATCGACGAGGCGGACTTAATGCCATATGGCAGTAAGCCTTTAAAAAATTCAGCGAGGGACATATCAGCTGTGTCAGAATAATGATAAAAAAAATTCACGAAGGTCAAGTAAAGAACCTTTATTTTGCTTTTAAAAAAACATTAAATCCCTTACACTAAAACCAAGAGTGGGTGAGATAACGTTCATGTCCATAATTGACCACTTAACCCCGGATAACAGGCCTTTGTACAACATAATTAGCATATTAATTATAAAATCGGGTGTTGAGATACCAGTCCTAAAGATAATGTGAATTGACACTTTTGACCCTTTTATAAAATTTTAACATGTTTGTGTTCTGTTGTATCAAGATAGAAATAAATGTACGAACTACAATAATAAATTTATTTTATTATTCTCAATTATTGTATTTATTGCAACGTACCAGATTTTGCATAATCTTTATTAGAAGGATGATAATATCACTTTTTATAATAGCTTCTAATCTCTATCTTACTTCATATTGTATTCTGTATACAGAAGTCACTACTACTTGAGTAAGACTGTTTTTAAGGATTCAAATTCCATACCTCAAAAGAAAAAATCTCAATACCTAAGAAGGATCGTCAAATCTTCCTCAGTGCCTGAGAAAAGATTTTCAGGCACTGAGGAAGATTTGACGATTTGCATTGATTATAAATACAAACAAGCCCCAAACGTACCTGCCAAACACACGCATTGCCAACCAGTAAGTACGTTTGATGAAATGAAATAAAAATTATGATAGAAATCCTACTAATTTAGAGCCATAAAGTAACAACTACATAGATAGAAATTATAAGAACACGAACTACTTGGATTGTGGTGACCGAAACCGCTAAACTAACTCGTCTTAGAGTAGATAATTTCTTTCTTTGGCAGAGAACTAAACCCCTTAACCCGGCGCCATCCAGGTGGAAAATTGTAGCACTAACATCCACGTTGGGTCAAAATTACCCGTGGTTAGAATAGGGCTTATTTTGGAAACTAATTCAAAATATTAATACATACCTGGGTTTTAGGAAAGAAACAAATTTGTTTTATACATTTGTATAACAAAATAACAAGAAATATGAACTAAAAACATTTATTGCTTGTATTTTAAAGATACTATAAAAATATGACAAGGATAATAGGGCGTCTTTATCATATCAGGCTTTAACCCTTTTGACCTTAGAAATATAAAACATTTTGCTTATAATATAGTTCACTATGTTTGCGTAGTTACGCAAACATATTTATTGCAGATACGCGATATTTTGAAGATACATGTCATTAAAAAATGATCTGGTCTGGTTTTTAGGCAGTCAGAAAAATCACTTGGTAGGTGTCAGCTCGTTACTTACTAAT
This sequence comes from Arctia plantaginis, assembly GCA_902825455.1. Classification (NCBI taxonomy): domain Eukaryota; kingdom Metazoa; phylum Arthropoda; class Insecta; order Lepidoptera; family Erebidae; genus Arctia; species Arctia plantaginis. Next base: position 35,646 of record CADEBD010000048.1, on the reverse strand, counting down.
CACACTACAGTATGAGATAAAACATGCTTCTCCATGGACATCACTAACATTTTTAGAAAAAGACGGTTAAGTGGGTTCCTGAAATCTTAATCTGCCAAGATTTTCAGGGTTTTACATTCGACTCAATACATAGGCAAATTTGTAGGAACACTGGATTTGAGTCAGTTTCATATGTTATAACGCTATGCTAATAAAGCAAAGCGAATCGGAACTTTACACTTTTTATAACAATCTTCGTTCGATTTAACTGCCATTCTATGTTTATAAATATATAAAAACATATATTAATTTTCTAAAATGCATCTTTATATGCGTATCTTTTTCACGACCTCTTTCTAAACTATACTCCTAAACCGTGTGATTTGGTACGTATGTCAGTATCCACATTATAAATGCTGAACTGCTGTTGGGGATTTTTTGCAATTTAAGAGAGTCCTTCGATGGTTTGAATTTGCTTGAAAAGTGACATTGCAACCGGGCTCTAGGACCACTATAACACTAGCTATGCTTATGTGCTAGATTATATATTTTCAAATTTTGCCTTAAAAATGTTTTATTTTATTTTACATATGCGTCACGGCCCGGCCCCTTGTCACGGCACATTACCCCGCCGAGGCCATCTAAAGTTCGTCTGTTATAGTTATCTTGTTATTCACATTGAAATATAAATAAATCTATTTTTTGCTTAGATAAATATTGTGGAAGTAACTATATTCACACAGTACATTGTTAGCATGAACTCAGTTCTAATTGCCTAGTGTGAGAGTATTCCACATAAACTCGTCTCGACGGCGAGTCGTGATAGGTGAAGATTTCTGTGCGGGCCAATCACAACGTCGAACACGGCCATTGTGGCGATCGAATCGGTGTGATATAAACTCACACTAGTCTATCTGATGCTCTTAGTGACTTTTTCACTTTTGCAACAAGAATGCTGCTCAATTGGTAAGATTGATAAGTTCACAACCGATGTGTGACCTACAAGGCTATAATAAGGCTATAATACAAATTATTTATTAATAAGTAATAACTCCTAGTAAAAATAAATAATTTGTACACAATAATTAATTAACGTATTTATAGTATATATACGACCATAAAATGTATACAGTTCTCTCAAAAACATTTTGTTTATTTATAATCGTATTCCATTATCCATACTATGCACACTTAAGTTATTACTTATTGAAAACATACTCCTACCATAGAACATTTCGATGTGTTAACTTCGGTATTGAAAAGTTAATTTCCATTATAATCAGATGTATAAAAGCGTTCGTTTATTTAACTACGAATTAAATTCCTTTCATAAATGGAAATTGAATCTACAAGGATTACTATAGAATTACACAGAGTTCATTTATAACTGTGTGTATAACTCACTCATAACTATGTACCTATCCAATTTAAGATGTCAAGATATGTAATCCTGTGTGAGAGAAAAATAAAAATATTATTATTTATCAGTTGGTTTATATTATCCGGACGTTTGAAGGGTATATCTCAGATCTGAGGAATGATTCCATGGATATAACAACATAATAATTTTACTTAGATTTATGAAGTAAGGTTTTCAAGTAACTTTTTTTTTATATTAAATTGTTTATATGAGACCGTATTTTTACTAGTAGTGTAAGATAATGTTCTGTTTAATAATATTATAAATGAACTTTAATCAATTTAAATGCACTGCAACCCGTTACTGACACAGCAGCAAGCTACACCCCTTCATTTAAGGTTCCCATCGAATCCAAAACTGTTTATGTATCTCCGAAATAAATACTTACTATAACTGTATAGATATTTAATAAAAATAATTAAAAAAAATAAAAATAATGTGAAAAAATGTCTACCATTCCACTCACCTAATTGCCGTTTCTCACCTGTATTCACTCGCCACCACTAATAAGAGGAAATTCTATAGAAATATAGCAAAACTGGGCATCTTATCCTTCCTATGACATTCCAATTTGACTGCACGGATGGCGTAGTGGTTTAAGCGGAACGCCGCTTACGACTACGCCGAGTTGTGGGTCCGATCCCCACATAGGACGACCCCACAAATTGTTGTTCTGAGTCTGGATGTTCTTTGTGTCCGTTTCATGTATGTTTGTAAAGATATATTCCTAATGCGGGAGTTGTCTTTAAAAAAAAAACTATTAAGCAACACACTGGTGCTAATTCTGTTGTTTGAAAACACTCTAAACTAAACTAAAAATCACTAAAAATTTGTTTTGTCCTGTCAAATACTACGTTTTCGGAAATGTTGTTTGATAGGACTAAACTATTTTTTACTGATTTTTAGTTTAGTTTAGAGAGTTTTTGAGCAACAGAATTAGCATCAATAGCCGTCAAAAATTTGTTCCAGTATTTCCCCATCGGCAACCAACAAGCAAACGAACAAAAAAAATCACTAAAAATTTGTTTTGTCCTGTCAAATACTACGTTTTCGGAAACGTTGTTTGATAGGACTAAACTATTTTTTAGTGATTTTTAGTTTAGTTTAGAGAGTTTCCGAACAACAGAATTAGCATCAATAGCCGTCAAAAATTTGCTCCAGTGTTTCCCCATTAGCAACCAACAAGCAAACGCACAAAAAAAATAGTTTGAATTTTAGAGTTATTTAGTGTTTCGAAGTGTTTCCACACCATAATTTCTCAGTATTATATCAGTTTGAGAATAGAGCCAGTTATCCGTAATAAATATAGTATTACTATTCTACTAACTAGACCACAAATTTAAATATTGTAGCAGCTTTGCAAAAAATAAAAGGCCCTTGATTTCAATTTAAAAGCATCGTTAGATAAAGGGTTAAAATATCGGATTTACGAAATACCCTCAAAATATATAATAGTGTATAGCTTTGAAACTGATATCTTTTACATCAAAAGACTGTGTATTTTTGGTTTATAAACCGACTTTAAAACAGGGACGGATGAAATAAATTAAAAAAATCAAATATTTACTCAAAATTCATCTAACTTCAGATACTGAAAATATTCTCTGTGAAGACAAAAGTTTTAAACTGGTGACGTAACAAGGTCACACTGAAATTAGCTCTTTTTGATGAAAATGGTGTGTCATCATGTTCTCTTTCAAATTACGTAAATGAAGACATTTTCTTAGTGTTGAACAGAATCTTTGTCTTCTTTTTGTGTGTTGTGATATTTTTAGGATATATGGGCAAGCAGATGTTAAAGACGTCTGCAACCTATGAGTCTCGACGAGTTTTTAGGTGTTGCTCAAAGATTGGAGGTTTTTATAGGTCGGTAAAATATCGACAATTTGTGCCACAGGTTTGCTTTGTGAGGCAAAAAGTTTTTTTATTAAAAGTACACTGTGATGGACTGCCAATTACCCAAAGTCATGATGATGGAAGTTTTGCAGTTTAAGACGATTATGACTTAAATAAGTACACAGATTGTTGTGAAGTAACCCATTATGACCTCTGTCATAAATGTTAGTGTTCTTTGTTAATTAAAGTATTAAAATTTAAAAATTTAATCACAAAAAAAAAGATTTCTAAAAATAAAATGACCGCCTTATGATCGCATAAGGCGGTCATAAGGCGGCATAACCTAAAATAAGGCAAACACGGACATGGTAATTCTTTAATTCCTCAAATAGTTACAGAATATTTAGAAAATTGACATTCTTTCTCTGAAATCTCTGATCGTCGTATTGAAGTAATATGATTCAACCTATTTACAAGCTGCTCCACTTGAATACAAGTACTGAGCAATCAGTTTAATCTTTTACTAAGATATTATAGAAAAAAAAAAAACAAGTTTTGCCAACAGTGCCCAGTAGGCTTTCAAATGAAACAGGAAAGTTTCTTTATCGTACTTCTTTCATTATATCTAAGTCTGTATAAACGCCAGTTTTGTTTTTATTTTCATCAACTAAAGCTAGATGCACTTTGTTGCATAAATTATGACAGTAATGGCGGTCTACTTATTTTGAGCGTGGGATAATACGCCGTGTGCTTTTAGCCGAATTTCGGCAAACTGTCTCTGCTACAGTTCTTTGAAGTTATCACAGTCAGGGGTTTTTACGGGCAACGAAAAGGTTGCTGGTTATATTACAAGTAAAAATACATCATCTTTAAAATAAACGGCTATGTCGGACTCGAACCGACCAAAACTCACACGCCATCTCGGGTACTCGTAGCCGGGGAACCAGGTGTATAGGGCCATCTACGGATTCTAGATGACCCCCTCCTATGTGGAAACCCTGATGTTTGCTCCGAACTCAGGATCTTCTGCTCCCCCGATGATGTAAGAACAGAAGACCCCGAGTAACGGCACCGTGACCCACTTTCGCCTGAAGGATTCAGATATGTGGATCTATTATTGGATTCTCCGCATCCCGTTGCGAACCTGGTCGCTCAAGTTAAACATACCTAATTTACAAATAGATGTTTCAGAAGTTTTGTTTAAATCTGTGTTTGTGTCTATACATTACAGCTCATCTTTACTATAAAAATGAGTAACAAGTAGAGTACAATTGAGAGAAAAAGTTTTATTCTTCTTTGTTCTTTTAAAAAGACAATTCCAGCACCAGGAATAAATCCTGTGTCGCGGGGGTCTTTACAAAAATACACGAAACGGACACAAAGTACACCCAGACTCAGAACTTTGTGGATCACTCAAAGTGTCGTCCCATGTGGGAGTTGAACCCACAATACTCAGCGCAGTAGCGTGGCGACCGCTTAAACCACTACGCCATCCGTGCAGTCAAGTTCTGAATCTTGACTAAAAGTAAATTAGAAATAACTTCTAATGTACTTAATTTCATCTTACACATAATTGAATCGTGTATTTGTGTTTGCTGACAACTATAACTTTGATAGCCCCAAGTCCTTAGAGACTAGCGTGACCTACATGAATGTGAATATTCCAAGCAAATACGCATATTACTATATGTTTGCTTAGAACAGTTGAAATGATAGTCTTAAAGATATTTATTTAGAGGGGCTTGTGGCTAAGTGGTTAACGATTATGTTAGTACATTGCAAAGTTACATATTTTGTTTGTAACTGCATGTAAATATCGTAAATTTCTTTCGAATCTTTCTTCATAGATTGCGGGATTTATGTGATGGTAGTATCTGTGCTATATTCAGCACTGGTACTTAATATCTACCTTCAATCTAGAAAAGCAAAATTAAGAAATGGGCACCCATCTTCCATGGGTGCCCATTTCTTAATACAATGAGACTTGTTGAGAGATTGTCATTGGGTATTTGGAGCCAAAAACAGTGCTAAAAATGTTATAAATCGAAGTTCAGCCGTATAAAAGTAGACTTAAAACCAACCCGAACATAGTTTCGGAAAAAGACTTAAAGGAGAAGATATCATAGTATTTAAATCAATGAAAAAAGTTGTGTCTAATAGTTCCAGAGAGTTTGCACGATTCTTTTAGTATTTCAAATATTTATTAAAATATAATATAACCCCATAAAACGTCAAGCTACGTCCAATAGAAGCAATGTGACTGTCGACTTCCACATACAAAGAAACATACTACAGTGCTATCTACCGAAGACACACCGAACTACGGAGTAACTGCTAATCCTGTATCGCGATATGAATAATTCTCACGTCGATAGCAAGCCGCTGGCCACCAGGCATGATAGCCACGCTCAATCAGAGGATCCTCCCTTTGTGTTGAAGGGTCATGACACCTCCAAAGTGGTTCTCCTGTTATAACACACTCTAACAACTCTCTCTTCAATTGCCTTTTTAAACCTAGATATACTAAAGGATAAAAAATACATGCAATACAGTAATGTATAATATGATAATAGTTCTTAAATTATCTCAACCGAGAAAAATCGACCAATCGCGTTATTTCATTTAAATTATATTACTATGAGCATTAATAAATTAATTACATACATAAATACAGTGTCACCACTCCTATTCATCGGATGGATGTCGTAGGAACCGACTAGCAAACTGTGCAAAACAACAGCCCTGCAAAAAGAAGGAAAACTTGAAACAAACCCTATACCAACCCGTGTGGCCAGCGTGGTATAAATAAAAATAAAAATAAAAAAATAAAAAAGCCTTTTATTTCTTACAGAAAATGCTAATTTACAAGTTTATTAGTTTTGTTAGTGTCAAGAATTTTTTTTTGTAGTTTAATGATTAATTGTTAGTATTTTCAGTTTTATATAAAGAATTTTAGATATGTTATTATCATAGATATAGTAAAACTTATTTTAATAAAATTATTCTGTAAGAACCCCTCTGCAGGTAAAGGCCTCCTCCAAATTGAGCCAGTTTTCTCTGGATTGTGCTGTTTGTATCCAGTTCGGGCCCGCTATGTGTTTGATTTCATCCTCCCATCTGATGGAAGGTCTCCCTTTCTTTCTTTTTCCCACTGGCCCCCTCCATTCTGTCACTCTTTTAGTCCACCTTTGATCTTGCAGGCGTGCTATGTGGCCGGCCCACTTCCATTTTAAAGCAAGAGCTTGTGCTAAACCGTCTGTTGCTTTTGTGATGTTGCGTATTTTTGTATGCCTTATTTTATTTATTCTTTTTATGTTTAGCATACTCCGCTCCATTCCTCGTTGACACGTTATTAATTTATTTTTAATATTTTTGTTAAACTTCCATGTCTGACAAGCATAGGTCAAGCATGGTATAAGGGAAGAATTCATAACCTTTGTCTTCAGTTTGATTGGCATGTTGCTCTTAAATATTTCTTTAAGGCTCCAGTACTTATTCCATGTTAACTGGGCTCTGCGCTCAATTTCTTGGTAGTTGTTTAGTCTGTCGAAGCTTATTTGTTTGCCTAGGTAAATATATTTATCAGTGTATTGGAGAGGCTCGTTGTCGACGTACCTTGGTGTTGTTGGTCATTACCATAGTTTTAGAGAGGTTCATCTCTAGTCCGGCGAGCTTGCTAGCTTTGTTAAGTGACTCTACCATGTACTGTAGTTCTTCTCCTTTCTCTGATATCAACACCAAGTCGTCGGCAAAACGTAGGTGGCTTAAATATTTATTTTTTATTTTTATTCCGCATTCATTCCAGTCAAGCTTGCTTATTATAGACTCTAATGTGGCTATAAATAGTATAGGTGAAAGCGGGTCCCCCTGTCTTACGCCTCTCTTTATAGGGAACCAGGGACCGGTTGTTTCTAGTTTAATTCTACTTTTGCTCTTCCTGTATATGCTTTTGATTACTCTTAAATATTCGTTTCCCACATTCTGTGTTGTTAGAGTTTCCCAGATATAGTTGTGTGACACTGAATCGAATGCTTTTTTGTAATCAATATATGCCAAGTAAAGTGGTCTATTTCTCTCTTGATATTTCTCAATGAGAAGTTCGAGTGTGTGAATATGGTCGATGGTAGAGAAACCTTTTCTGAATCCTGCCTGTTCAACAGGTTGCCTTGTTTCTAATGTAGAGCTAATTTTTTTGGTCAGGATAGTAGAAAATAGCTTATATGCACACGGCAGCAAACTTATAGGTCTGTAGTTCCCAATATCCTTCGGGTCGCCTTTTTTATATAACAGAATTATGTTAGATTCAGACCATTGGGTGGGTGTCTCTCCAGATTCGAGGATAGAGTTGAATAATTTTGTAAAGGATGTAGCTAGTATTGGGGCAGATATCTTTAGGGTTTCGTTTGCTAGGTTGTCCGAGCCCGGGCTTTTGTCTAATTTCAGTTTGTTTAAAGCCTCAATAACGTCATTTTCTTCAATTTGGGGTCTTATTAGTGTGTTACCGCCGCTGCTGTTATTTTGGTTCTCGTGGCTGCTGCATTCTGGCTCTTTTGTGCTATAGAGATCCCTGTAGAACTCTGTCGCTATGCTAATAATGTCGCCGCGGTTGTTTTTAGTTAAATCGCCTCGTTTCAGCTCTTCGATCCAAGTTTTATTTGGTTTTAGCTCTTTGTATGCCTTTTTTGTGCTTCCAGTTTGGCTTAGGTGTTTTTCAATAGTTTTATATCTGTAGTTGGCGTAGTCTTTTTTTATGTATTTGTTGACAAGTTTGTAAAGGGCCGAGATTGCGTTTCTTGTTGCTCTAGTTTTATTTGAACTTTTTTGCAGGTCTTGTCTTCTTTTAAAAAGTTTTAATGTACGCTCTGAAATTATTTTGTGGACTTTCTTTGGGTTATGTGCTACTCGGGCGTTTTGCAAGCTTAAGGTGATGATTTTAATTAAGTTGTCGTAATACTCCTGGACTGGGACAGTAATCTTAGTGAAAATTTGGTCTTTCGATATGTAGGAGCTTAGGTATTCTTTAAACTTTGTGATTTCTTCTTCGCTTGTTATTGTGTTAGTTTGACAGTTAGTAAACTTTGTTCTGTTTTTTTTGAAGTGTGTGTCATATGATATTGTTGCTCTTACTGGCCTATGATCCGAAGGGTAGTTAGTGTTTAGTACTTCTATGTTTTTAAATAGACGAGGACGATTTGACAGCACAAAGTCAATTTCATTTTTGTTGCCTCCATCCGGGGATCGCCAGGTCCATTTATTTTTTTGTTTTTTTTTGAAGAAAGTGTTCAAAATGGACAGTTTGTTTTCACTGGCGTATTCGATTAGTCTTTGTCCTCTCTCGTTTCTAATTCCATATCCGTGTGCTTTCATGATTAAATGTTCCTCATTTTTTGGTATCCCAATTTTAGCATTCAGGTCGCCCATCAGTATGAAGTCTTTGTGTGCTAGTTCTATTGCCCTATTTACTGTTGCATAAAATTTATCGATTTCATCATCGCTAGCTTGTGCAGTAGGGGCGTAGACTTGAATGATTGATAAGCTGGTATTCTCGAATTTCAGGTTTAATATGGCTACTCTTTCAGAAAGGCCGAGGTAGCCTTCTATTTTATTTTTAAGATGGTATTTAACTATAAAACCTATGCCATGTCTTCCAGGTGTGTGGCCTGTATAGCAGAAAATGAAGTTTTCATACTCTTCAATTTTGTTTCCAATACGCCTTGTTTCCGCTAAACCTAGTATGTCATATTTAATTTCTTTGAGCGCTTCGTTTAGCTCTAACAAACGTTCATATGATGAAAGTGTTTTAACGTTATATGTCAGAATGTATAACGTTTTTTGTGAGGTTTTTTAAATTTTTTGGAGGGTTGTTTGGAGGGTTTTGGTCATGATCATCCACGGTGACCAGCCGGCTTGGACGATGAGTTTGGTATTCTGATAGTGGTTGGTGTATGTTGACGCTGCGTGAGGGGGGCGGTAATTGCTATATATTAACGTTATTATTTTTCTGCAGATCTGATGAGTTGTTTGTGTTTCTGTTAATCAGATAATTCAGCATGCCCGGTTTTGAAGTGCCTTCCGATAGGCTTGAAGTTCTTCTAATTTGTGTTTGTGATTTATTTTTCTTGTAAACCTGTGTGTTAGTTTCGGCTCCCTTTGTGGCTTTGTTTTCAGGCGAAGTTGAAAGCATTCTTTTGTTATTTCCAGCTGTTTTGTTTCTTTCACTTATGACAAGCTTATCGTATTTTATTTTTACAAGATTTCCCTTTTCCCTTTCGATTCTTGCTTGTACTTGAAGCTCTTTCCTCTTCTCTAGGATATTTTGTGGGAAATCTTCCGTTATGTAGTAACCGGTATTTTTTAGTGCACTTCTCTTCTCGGTAATTCTGAAAAAGACGATGTTGGTTTTTCTCGCCTGTTTTTCTATAAAATATAGTCGTTTTTCTTGATTTTCACATTTTTCCCTTAGATGTTCGTATTTTTCATTGAATAGTTTAAACTTATCTTCCAATATGCAGTTTATATTTTGTGTAACTTTTTCTGTCACTTTCTCCCCACTTTTTTCTATTGCGGCTTTCTGTTCATCTAAATCTCTTCGAATTTTTCGAAGCTCTTGCATAATTTCCTCCATTTTTATACTTTCCAGATTATTTTATAAGTTGTAAAATACTATTGAAGTGATTGTTATGTTACTACTAGCGCCCTCTTGTGTTTCCGCTTCAACTTGCCCAGATGGCCAGCTCCTTGACGGATCGATCGCAATGGTTCGGACTTGTGTCAGTAATACGGGTAGTTTTCCACAGATGTCGCTAGTGTCTTTGTGCAGTTCTCGCTCACTTATTATTGCAAGTTATTTTTGATATTGAAAAAGTAGGGTTCTTTATATCACTTTATTTAAAAAAAAAAAAAAAAAAAAACACAATTGCCGGGATTATGAAAACACACTTTACTTCAGTTTTAGTTAGTCTTTCACTTCGAATGCATAAAGTGTGCAGGGTATCTCTGTATAAACACGTAATACGACTAATTCGCAGTCAAGATGTTTTCACTGATTACATAGTTTCCACTCAATGTTAGATATTGTCCACAATGTATGATGTAAAACACTTGTTTATTTCTTCACTTTTGTCTTTTCCGCTAAGTAAATGCACTTATTTTTATTTTGAGATCACTATTAGTACGGAGCCGAAGTAAACATTGGCACTATAGCGCCCCCTATTCCAGCCAGCCGGTATAGTAGGCCAAAAACTCCATTTTAAGGAGAGGCCTATGTCCAGCAGTAGACTGTTAAGGGCTGTTGATGATGATGAACGCCGTAGTTTTTTTTACTAAAACCTTCTTTTCTTTTTATTGATTACTTCGGGAATTAGCGAAATTTTTATAATAATTGCTATTTTAATAACTAAAATCTGACAATTCACAGGTAAGTAACCTTCAACCAACAGACATCTCACTAAACAAAAGTACAGAAACAAATATCCTACTACAATACATTTTAAATGAGAAAGTTTGGATGGACCACTCAAAATTACACATGCTTGCGAAGTTCAAGTTAAGACTTGTATTGTAAGTTAAAATGGGCTTTGTACCTTTATTTAGTCATGAATTTAATGCCAATGTCATTAAAAGAAATGACATTACAATAAATGGTATTGCATGTACAAAAAAAATACCTGCAAAAATACTCTATGAACATAGTATAAAAACACAACTTTCAACAGCCTGCTTCGCTTTGATCCTCTGCAGTTAGTTAAGATCCTGGCCACGGCGGTCTTTGTTCATAATATTCTCTTCTAAGTTTCATTGTTAAATTTAAACTTAATTGTATAAAAGATTAAATTAAAACAATTGCCTTAATCATCAACATCATCATCATCAACAGCCTATACTAGTCCACTGCCGGACATTGCATTAATACCTAAATGTATTTTGCAAATAATGCCTCCAAAGGCCAGGTTTTGGAAATATAACTTGCGATAGGCAGAAGTTTTTCTGTAAGCTTTTGCTTTAACAGTCCAAATTCAGTATTAAATACAGGAATATAGGGCCTAGATTTTCTCGATCTTTTGATAACCCTTCCCAAACCATCTGTCTAAGAAAAATCCATTGCCTTCTTATTTTACCCACCGTTCCTTTCATATAAGCAATAGGCTTGTCCCCATTTGCTATTCTAGATTCAAGGTAAATATTTGCCAGTGCTAAATTTAGCACAGATGCTACCATCAAATAAATCCCACAATCTTATGAAGAAAGATTCGAAAGAAATCTACGATAATTGCATGCAGTTACAAACAAAATAAGTACAATAATACTCGGTGAATCATAAATTACCCATACCAAAACAAAAGACGAATACAACCGCGTACTAATTTAAATTAATAATACTGTCAACACATTTCGCAGTTGACAGCTTTGGAAACATTTTAGTGTCGGTATCAGACACATGTAAATTGTGAAACGCAGTGAAACAGTGTAACGCAGGGCTAATTGTGGTTGATTTGCTGTGATTGTAGACACATTACCCAGGGGTAAATTATTACGATGACATAAGTCCTGTCAAAAAGTTTATAACATATTGATGTTTAGTCCCAGCAAAAGTATTGTATTGTTATTTGACAAAACATATATTTTAATTTGTTTTGCGTTCAATCATGCAAATCAGATGTCAGGCTAATAAAGATACGTATGTAACGCATGTTAATAATAAGACGTCGCTAGTTCCCGTTAACTTACTTGTCATATATTTAAAATAAATCCCAGTCTAGCTACAAAACCCGACATGGATCCCATATCAGTTGGTGTACCGATCTGCCTCGTCGATGATAGGTGCCACACTCGAAAACTGTTCTCACAGTATCCGTTTCATTTTTGCAACATGCATTTTTTGTGATTTAAAATATGCTTGATACGGTTTATCATCTAGGGTGTTCACAACATGACTGCACGGATGGCGTAGTGGTTTAAGCGGTCGCCATGCCGCTCACTACTACGCTGAGTGTTGTGGGTCCGATTCCTACTTGCTTACTTGTAGTGTTAATAACCTCTATTTACAATACCCGTGACTGTGAATGGATCTCATCTATTCGAAACATGCTGAAGCACGTTTTATAATGTATAAATTGCAAATTAGTTATTCTAGACAAAATTTAAATCGCAAAATAAAAATTGCGTTGCAATTAAAATATCGTTATAGACAGCAATATTATTGGGACTTTCACAACATTTTTTTACTTTTTACCATGGAACAGCCTTGCTTGCACCGTGACTTTGTTTGCTCTTTCTTTCCATAAGGCTCAACTCCTTGGAAACGGAAGGATAGATCGGCACAGACATAATTATAATGGGTTAATTTCATTTTTCTGGACATTTGACAAAATAGATTGTTGCTATTGTATGAATTTACAGGCTAAGACGATTTCAAATAATTTTTAAAAGAGTTTAATGAAATAAAGATGCTTTGAATATGAGTTGGATACCTATAAACCGGCTTGACCGAAGTGATACGGTCTTATAGGAAGCCGGTGTTAAGCAACTAATTTGTTGCTTTTAAAACCATAGCAATAAAATAGATTTAAACAATAATAGTATACTTATTAGCGACTTTGATTTTGAGATATGAAAAACCATTTTCAGTTAGCAATTAATTAGACAACCATAGACGTAACTCTTGTCAATCTAAAGTGCAAATCAAAAATCAAATCTTTGTGCTACTTTCTGCGAAACAAAATCTTGGCCAAAAATATCTGTCCATGTCACCTTATGGGGCAAGCGATGACTGGGAGTAAGATATCCACTTCACTACAGCAAGTGTTTAATGAAATCACAGAGGTGCGATTCAATTACGCTGTAGCAACAGAATTCAGATACATGCCGAAGGCCAACCGTGACCATCCTATAAAGTCCAGTTGCTAAAGATCAGATAAGACGTTAAACTAATAAAAAGTCAAATTTTTAATTCAAATAATTTGTGAAAAATTTTCGAATTCACTCCGTTCTAAAATTTCAACTTTACCCTGTACCTACATTTTTAAAACCTGTTGATTTGTTAGACAACACCCAGAGTAAAAACATACAAACTAAAATGGCGCTTAGACACAAATATAGACTTAACCTACCGGCTTCCAGACTCAAAATGCACTCACCCAGCCCACTTGTAATGTCCATAAATATATACGATAAGTTACCTAAAACAAAAAGAAAAATATAAGAATTTCACCAATAAATTTAAACTAATAATAATAATATTTTCACACATCTCACATACGTCGGTCTTTCTACTAATTAAAAGATACAACAGTATAAAAGAATATTTATAAGATGGATAGTATATTCTAAGATAATAAAATTCATAAATTCTAGCAACATCATCATCAACAGCCTTTAATAGTAGACATAAACCTCTCCTTAAAAAATAAATTAAATCTATAATATTGATTAAATTCTATATTTTTTTTTATACTAGGAGTTAGATTATGAAATTGCCGTTGTATAGTAATAGATATTTTGAATTGACATAAAACTTTTATGGTGTGAGAGTTTCGTGTTTAACCTTTTTCACATCCCTCTCTCATAAACAAACTGTGCTGCTCCCGACAGGGTCCATAATTGTTACCAATTAAATTGTTATCATCTACGTATTTACATTATGGAAGCAATAAAGTATTAATGGTGGGCCTAGCAATAAAATGTCGACTTATATTAAACATGATGAACCGTATTAGATAATGTGTAAATATATGTAAAAGTAAGCAACACTTCACCCTTTCAAAATAGAAATTCAAATTTCTCTCAAAATAAATTTGCGATTTATGTGACATACGAGTAATTATTCGTTTATGTGACGTCAACGAATACGCAATTCATCACGGATCATAAACACAAATATCGCTTTATGTTACTATTATTCATATAAGTTATCATATATTTTAGGCGAATGCTTTAAATATACTGTATTTAAACCAACCAGTATTATAAGCTTTGTTAACAGTGCATGACAGTCGCTAGTATATATACAACTGTGTATTTAAAACTACACTACACTTAACAATACTATACACTGCAATGTACTATAAAGGTTTAACACATAACAATGATTGACAGAAAAACTATTTCCATCTCATGTTCTCCACTCATGAATTATATATCAGCATGAACAATAGAAACCCCGAATTTGCAATACAAAGGAGAAACTCTGAACTGAACATGCAAAAAGTTTTTTTTTCTTTTTGACTGATTTCACGCAAATCACATTGGGAAAGTTTTGCGTGTTGATGAAAACTCATGACAGAATCCTTAGGAAAAAACTTAGAAAAATACTTTATAATATAAGGTCTTATTTATTATTTTCTGTGGGGGTGAGGTTCGACCTTAGTAATTTTTAATCTATGTAAAAAGTTCTGGGATTTATCGTTCGTAAAAGAACTTCTTTGATTTAGTTGCGTCTATAGGATTTCTATACACGTATAACACAATACATGTTCTATTAACGGATCTGTTGGTCTAGTGGGTAGAGATCGAGACCGCTAGTCGTGGGTTCGATTCTCACTCAGGACAAATAATTGTGTGATAAGCATGATCATTCTTTCTGTGACTGGTTGTAATTTATCTTTAATATGTATGTGTTCGGACGGCATGGATTTCGTAGTGGTTTAAGTGGTTACCTCGCCGCTTTCTACTAAGTGTGAGTGTTTTATGATATGATCACACATATAACTATTTTATGAAAAGCAGTTATATTTATATTTTATATAAGTTTATATAGTTTATATACACAATATTTAAATTGCCAATTAAACTTGCCGCCAGTTTTTTTTTAGTTCCAGATACAGAAAGTTCCAGAGTGCCGAAGCAACTTATATAGAGTGTTGTTAAATTAAAGAACCTTTATCCATTTATTTAATATCACAGAAAGAGGTATCTATTTACGTACAACATTTAACTTCCACTTTGCAAGACCAATCAGATATAATCCCTTACCGTATTGACTAAACTAAAATTATGTTTTTCTATGCAAAAATTTAAAATTGTAATACAAAATAAACGAAGTTGAGAGCAGGTCAGAATAAAAAAGAAAATACTAGTGTTTCTAAAAGTATACAAACTGAAAATTAAAATATTTTTTTTTTTTTTTTTTTTTTAAATATAACAGGAATCAAACGTTCTGATTTACTAAATTGACTTATGTAGAGACTTAATAAATTGTTTCCGCTTACGAGTGATGAAACATTTTTGAAACGAGTTTCAAGAGTTTGACAGATGTCTGAATTTGAAACATTCTGCTTTTGAAATTTGTTTATGAATACTGGAAATAATGAAAGAAACATTAGTGGTATTGGAATTTTAAATTTAGCTAATACCTTTAAACTTTACAGGCATGCTAACGGGCTCATAAACGCTATGATAATTTTGCATCCGGAACCCAATTTTTAAGATAGTAGAAATAATTTAAAATTTCAACTTTGTACTTTTTCTGTTGTGTATTTACGTACTTCTCTTACAACAGGTAAGATATGTAACTGGGAAAGTCAGGTTGCAGGACAATGCACTTTCCTCCTCGACTAAGGTTCCCTGTTGGGTCTTAGACAGTCAAGTACTACGTGATATATGCTGCATGATTTGTAAGGAACTATAGCTTGAAAATAGAAAAAATGGTGGAAAAGCTTAAAAAAATATTGTATTCAGAGTTCAATTTTCAAAAGAGAATTTGTAAGCAATAAAGTCAAAATATTGGCACAGTGTTTTTGTGTAATCCGCTTATCTATGACTGTAGATTGGAAGCATACCTAAAATTTATATCTTGCCGCAGGCAATGTATCTGAATCACGTTGCTCCATCAATTTACAAAACTGCAAAGTTCTAAATTACATTTTTTTTATCTGTCCCTTGCATCAAGGTGTAGTTTTGTAATGAAGAAGTTTAATACAACGAATGCACTAATTTTGCAATATATCATTACTAATCTCCTTATCCTAATCTAATTTAGTTTGCGGCCTATATTAATCCTAGGACTTCTTCTTAGTAAATACTTAATTGTGTCAGAGCCTGTCCACTTAATTTTCGTTACACTTGAACCACTCATATTTTTATATTAAAACCTAGACTTCCGAGTAAATGGGTAACGATAACCTTGACATTCTAAAACTGTAAGAAAATCTGGTCATATATTAACTGAGTACATTAGGACACCGTGGAGGAACGGGTGCTATGATCGTCCAATACTAAGAGATCCTCCGACAAATAATTGTGTTATGAGAACGATAATATTTTCGGACATCTGACATACAACGCCATCTAGTTTCAAACTAAGCAGAGCTTGTAATATTTGCAAACCATACAAACACTTTGTCCGACCCAGGAATCGAAACTTTTAACTATTCACCAACAGACAAATGTCAAATTTTTCAGTATATCCTGTTCGTGAGAAAGGATAGGATTTGCTATCTCATACGTTTATCAGCATTGAGAGACCTTAAAATTCAAATAAGTTAAGTCACCCAGCAATGACATTACAGCAGAAAATAAAAACAGCTTCCTTTCAAATATTTTTCTACGCATAAGCTAAATAGGGAGTACTGTTTTGTTAGGAAAGATTGCTCAATAATTAGTACCTGGATAACCGGTATTTTTTTTTTGGTTAATTTTCTAAAAATGAACCCTAGCTAATCACCCCCGAAACCCGAACCCCCCCCCCCCCTGCATACAAAATTCCATGAAAATCGTTGGAGCCGTTGCCGAGATTCAGATAGATATATATATATACAAGAATTTAATTTCATTTTGAAGATACGGTATACAGTATTAAAAAAACACAAATAAAATTAACTTATTATTTTTTAATTTTCATACTAGAAAATCACGAGTAAATTTCACTGAACGTTGCCATTAAAATTCATGGATACGTACACACTCATATTCTATATTCTATTGGGGCTATCCAGCAAAAGCCGATTGCTATTGATATAGTCCACAATTAATCTGTGTAAGAAATATCCCTTTTCTACCATAACTTATTTTCCTATCTACCATTTCATTCAATATACTCCTAACTTTACCACTTGTTTAAAGTAGTCGGTTGGCAGCAATACGCTTGCCTACTGACATAATCATAATCATCATCGGTCTATCGCAGTCCACTGCTGGCCTTAGGCCTCTTCCATTGCACGCTACTTCGATCGATTTTGGGCTTCTCGCATCCAGCTCCTGCCAGCCATCTTACGCAAATCGTCACTCCACCTAGCCTGTGGGCGTCCTACACTACGTTTACCCTTATAGTTGCCAAAATGTGACCTTTAATATTCTTCTCCCAATTGGCATTAGTATATGGCTGTGTGTTTTTTTTTATTTATTCTTTTAACATTTCAACACTATCAGTAAGTCTAGATCGATAAATAAAAGTTAATTTAAAAATAACAAGATAAACACTTCTATGAATTGTTACTTGCAATTTGTTTTATTTTTAATTTTAAACTTAATGTTATAACAATATCTCAAGTAATTCAGAGGGTTGCTTGTTAATAAATCTGCGAACCGAGTAATCAGTTGCTCTTTCATATAACGTCTGTGGCCGCTCGACTGGTTTTACATAAGTATGTAGATTCCGAGAAGCGACTTATGCGTATATACAGCGTGTACTACTTTAAAAAAATTGAATTGTTTCAAAAGTTTTCTTTGAGCTATGTAAATTCAAATTGTTCTCAGAGTACGAATATTAAACAGAGTTTAAAAAGACCCTTGTGGTCATTATAAAACTGCTGTTGTTGCTGTTGAAAAGGTAGTTCATAGAATTTTACATTGTACGTATATATTTTATTAAAGTAGCTGTGACTATAACTGCTCAATCCATACTGAATGCAGGATCCAGCAAGTGAATATCTGTCCTACATTTGGCGTCATTAGATACCTTGTTCAAGAATCAGATGGATCTTATTTTATCCTCCTGTCTTATGATATAAGGGGCAACGAGCAGATGGGTCACCTGATGGTAAGTGACTACCCATGGACATCTGTAACTCATGAGTTACAAATACTTTGCAGCCTTTTGAGTCCTTTCTCTCTCAGAATCAAGTGGGCTCTATCCACACTCACTCGGTGAAAATATACAATAGAAGACGACCGGATGGAGTAGTGGTTTGTGTAATGGACTGCTATTACAAAGGTCGCGAGTTCGATTCCCGCTCTAGTCAAACATTTGTGTGCATGAACATTTAATGTTTGATCTGGTCTTGGTGTTTCTATGTATAATATGTATTTATTTACAAAAAAGTATATATATGTATTTATCAGTTGTCTAGTACCCATAGTACAAGCTCTGCTCAATTTGGGCCTAGATGGCGTTGTGTGAATGGAACGAAAAAAAAAACAGAATTATTTAACACCAGTACTCTGCACCGTAGTATCACTCCGGTCGAGGCGGCCCACTTGAAAAGAAGTATGCCTCTCCCATGGTTGTATATGTTATTTACAAAAGCTACCCTTAACTAGAAAGACCTAAAAGAAGTAATACGGCAACGAATCGTATCCAGTGATGTGGAAAATGTGTGAAAAATTTCAAGTTAAGCTTAAAGCGAATTCTTTAGATTTCTGAAACTAGATTACTTTTCAAAGTATAAAATAAGGCAGCTAAGTTGAGATAAGAAAGACAAAATACTAAATCAAGCAATTCCTCCATTGAAACGAGCTAAAGGCTCAAAAGTCACTGTTTCGGATATTGTATTCTCTTCGATGAAATCTTTATTGAAAAGAAACAATGAGAAATTGTCAAATATTGGTAATTGAAACGCATTATAATATGTACTTGATCTTTAAGCAGTCGCCACGCCACTTGCTTCTACGCTGAGTGTAGTGGGTCCGATCCCCACATGGGACAATACTTTGTGTGATCCACAAATTGTTGTTCTGAATCAGGGTGTAATTTGTGTCCGTTTCATGTGCGTGTTTGTAAAGTCCCCGGCGACACCGGATATATTTCTAATGCGGGAGTTGTCTTTTAAAAAAAAGGAGAAAAAGATAAAAATTTTACTAATTATTCAAAAAGATCGAACGAAATCGTCGAAGAGTTTGAACAACTTTAAATCAAGTAGGAAATCCTAGTAATTATCCCTTTTCACTCAGTGTTTAATTTATCATTATTTTACACAATAAATATATTTTATTTTGTAACCGCTTTTCCTCTCAGGCGGACTACTCACCGGCTGACCCAGTGGAGAGATTTATGAGATAACCTCAGGGCGCCTTTTTAAGAGAACAGATGTGTGTGCGTGTGGGAAACCTACGGGATTCACTAGAGGAAAACAACTTACACCTCAGTCAAACATACATGTATATTAAAATAAAAAAAAACAAAATTAAGGTTACAATAAAAAAACAGAGGGTATAAGAAAACCCGCAGCGGAGCGCGTCAGAGCCGAGCTGATGGTGCTCGGTGCCTCCTCGTCTTCACTCCAGGAGGTTACTTCCTCGTCCGCCCGAGTCGGCTATATATATTAGATGTTGATAAAAGTTAAACAATTTGCATTTATAAGTTTATAAGTAGTGCGTAACCCTTGGGTACGGCTGTCCGCTTGCGTCGTGAGCCGCGCAATCACCAGCTTGCCAGAGGGTACCGAGAAACTTGAGTCTGAACCAGAAGGCCACAAACGAGCAAGCACGCCGTCTGAGACTGACCGTCTTGACCCCGATATCTGGGACCCTACGAATGGATTAGCACTCATATTATTAATCAGGTTCCAGAAACAAATAGGTTTAAGAAAAAATTAAGACCATACTCACCACTCTTGTGGGTACTTTTGAACAGAAAATATATTACGAAAATCAAATCACACAGCAAGCAAAACACTATTTAAGATCGGAAGGCACGAGATAGCAGTGTCTCCCGTGGCTGAAAGCCGGACTTATATATCTTCGTTTCCAGAAGCTTCCAGAAATTAACCCCTCTTCAACATTTTACTTTGACATTTCAATTACCGACGAGGATTAACCCGACCAAGATCAAAAGTAACTCCTTCCTACCATAGCAGAACACTCTCAATACCTATACAATTTGTCATGATAGATCAATACTGACTTATCCACAAACAAAAACGCCATCTAGTGGTCCGACAGTAAACGCAGAAGATCAATACTGTAGTTATAAACTACTTTAGATAAATCAACAACAATGCAACGCGGCCAATAGATGTCTCTTTTAACAAGACCGTACGCATTACAAATATACAAAAAAATAACTGTTACAATTTATTTATGTTATTTTATTAAGAAAACCAACAGCAAATTTTTATTTTACTCTATTAACTTGAAATTTTCTAAAAATTATAATGACTGTATACCAACGTTTACCAAAAATCGAAAGGAACTTTATACCGACTGGGGGACAACAGACCCCCCTTTTTTTTTTTTTGTTTTATTACTTTTCACCGAGTGAGTTTACCGGAGCCCAAACCCTTCCCCTGATTCTGGGGGAGGGACTGAAAGGGCGACAACGCACTTGTGACACTCTTGACTTGCATGTGTCTATGGACGGCGGTAGTCATTTAACAACAGGTATTGCTGTCTGCTCATTTGTCACCCTATAAGGTAAAAAAGCGAACATTGATTTAAATTTTTTTTTGCATAATTCTCATTAAAGCTAACATTCATCATCATCAGTCCACTGCTGAATTTAGGGCTCTCCTTAGAAGGGATGTTTTGGCCCGCTAAACCACGACAACAACAGGTTTGTATCAAGTTTGACTAAGCTAACATTAGATGGATGTATATTTTTGCCAGGCATTATAAATATTGCAAAACAAATACTGCTATTCTAATCCTATTTTCGATATTAAATGGAACAACTCTTTTGTAATCTAAGCAAATAATAGCCTAGACTAGATGGTCTACAAATATTGAATTTAGGATTAAAATGTACTCTCAGCCCACAATAAGCTGAAATAAAACACCAAAAGCAGTCACATCCTAGTTTATATTTCAAACTTGACAATGTGGTTTTGATGACTGCACGGATGGCGTAGTGGTTGAAGCGGTCGCCACGCCGCTTACTACTACGCCGAGTGTTGTGGCTCCGATCCCCACATGGGACGACACTTTGTGTGATCAACAAATTGTTGTTCTGAGTCTAGGTGTTCTTTGTGTCTGTTTCATGTATGTTTGTAAAGTCCCCCGCGACACAGGATATATTCCTAATGCGGGAGTTGTCTTTTTTTTAAGATAAGATGACGCTGACAAGTGCCAAATTAATCTATTACTTAGTTATTAATGTTATTGTCTATTACTCTTGAAACCTTGGGGATTTTATTCAAATCTTGAATAAGGAATCTTTACACATTACAACATATGAATGTAGAATGAAATAAAAAACTTGTCCTATAAATAATTATAACAACGTGTAGTAAATATTGAAAAGTTGTAAAAATTAAAAGATTTTTAAAATAATTTAGTAAGCATTTTGAAATAAAATGATACTCTTAAGTACTTACATTGTACGACAAAAATAAAACAATTGCCTCGGTTAAATATTACAAAAGTTTAAAACAATTAGATACAATGTTTTTCTTAATAATGGCCCGGTTGGCTTTACACAATGAAAATTATAACTAAACCGGACAGTTCGTAAAAGCCTTTCGATTCTATTGTCAAAGAAAGACATCTAAAATCTGAAAGCGAAATGAAATTTATACATTTATTAATACCTAGTATATTTCTAAAACTACCAACTGACTAACTGACTAAAGTTTGCAGGTACAAGGGTCACAATGGTGGTAAAGTTTGCAGGGTTGCATGTACATGGGTCACTGCAACGCCGTCTTTCATGGAGTGCATAAATTAATTCTTGTAAATCGTCTTTACTAACATAGGATAAGTTTTATGTATTACTAACAAGCAATGAGTCATGGTTACTCTAATAAAAATGATTATTATTCTCTTTATTTCATTAAAGATACATATAAATTACATTTTAAATATATTTATATACAAAAACAAAAAAATACATTTAAAAACATAAAAAATAGTGTCCCATCGGTATCAGGTACAGGGACCAAGATATCGGTGGTTAGGACTCCAGAGACAGAAACTTCCTCACAATATGTGCCGTATCGAGGAGAACTGCTTTCTGCATCAGACCCTTCATCCAACTGCCTAACGCGAGCCTCTGAAGATGTTGGTTGTTTTTGTTGTTATTATAATAAAATTTTTTAAGTGACATTATTTACTTGGAAACGGTTTTTAAAAAAACGACCCACCTACTAAATCTTTCTATCTTATGCTCTAATGTTGTATTATAATAGTAATAAAACATTATTATTATCAATTATTAATTGTAGTGGTCTGATATACTACAACTCAAAATACCAAACAGCTTTAAGAAGTCATACTGACTCTGTTTTTTATGTTAGAGGGGGTAAACGAGCAGACGGGTCACGTGAACGTCTGCAACTCAGGAGTCACAAACGCGTTGCCGGCCTTTTGAGAAAGAGTACGCTCTTTTCTTGAAGGTTTGAAGGTCGTATCGGTCCGGAAATACCACAGACGAAAACCTGTTCTGCGAGGCAAAAAGTGACTAGAAAAGCGAACAGTAGTGGAGCGCCAACTATCCAGGTGATGAGGATGAGAATTTTGCCATGTAGAACGAAAAAAAGTTACAAATATTTTTACCAAAATGATGAATTAGGGCTGCTATATTTTTTAAATTTTACATTTCATTACAAGGATAGTTGGTATACACCTTTGGTGATCTTATTGTCACTTTTTTTAAACTTGAAAATTTGACAATTGTATCCTATTACAAAAGCTTTCAGAATGGATTTTGGGTATGTTGAGATTCGTGCTTTAGCAAACTCCTTGAATGTATTCCATTAATTTCAGTGTAAAATTAACAAACCGAATACCGAAACAATAACCGAATGAGTCCACACAAAGTTCATAGTTTGTACTTAAACATCACTGCTTTGGTTTTTAGAACCGGTTTGAACCCTGGACCAAATTTAAATATGATTTTGTCAAGATTTTTTGATTACAGTTGTCTGTAAATTTACCGAAATCCGAAAAATCCCGACTGTCCTTAAAATGTCCATTATACAGGGTGTAAGAGACATCGTAACGAATACTGAAACAGTATATATATATGTAGCAGTATGATATAGTATTCAGACTGTGGTTCTAAGTCGAAAATCATTGGAATTTTCTGCCCGTTTTTTTATAAATTTCCATTTTTTTGGTAAAAATGATGAAAAATAAGGTCACAATGAGTAAACACAACTTTTTACACAAAATAATTCAATAAATGCCGCATACGGTCAAAAACTGCAATGTAATTAATCAAACAGCCGAAGCGCGCAGGGCTTCCGGCTGCCAACTTGTGTTAGTGTGCGTAGACTGTTTGCACGGAATACACATGTATTACTTTTGTGCAATACTACGGAGAATGACAGCTGATTGCATAAAAAGTTTAATTTTCCGGCAGAAAATTCCAATGATTTTCTACTCAGAATGATAGTCTGAATACACTATTTCAATATTCGTTACGACTTCGCTTACACATTTTTTTTATGACTCATTAAAAAATGACCAAAAAATTAAAAAAATGTACAGACATCATTCTTCTTATCATTTAAGAAATATTAAAAAATTGGCAAATACAGCCAAATCTTAAAACAACAAATCTAAGTAATGTTAAAAATATTGAATCATTGAGGAAGTCACTACTTTAAAAAATATAAGATAGAAAAACCGGAGATCAGTAAATGTTATCATTATCAGAAACGGCATCACGCGACATATATTCTTAAGTTCACATTTGCAGAAACTCGAATGTTTTTCTTAACGGTGTATAAACGTTGATCGTTTCCTTGTCATTATCCTTATTCAGGGTTTTCACTTCAAAGAAATGATTATGTATCACGAAACGGATCAAATACAATTTTAAACAATCTGATAATGTGCAAGTGGAAAGCAAAGCTTTTGTTGAAAATAACGTAAAAAAGAATATGTATTTGGGAACAATAAAGCGACGTGTACGCATGTACATTATGCAAGGATTTTTATCCGTGAGAGCCATCACGTCAACAGACTTTAATAGTCTTCTGCTGGATATAAGCCTCTCTTTAGGAAGGAGGTTTTAGGTCTACTATACTACACTGGCCATACGGGTTGGTTTGCATTTGTTATAAGATCTTATCTTTGTAGTGCTATTGTCCTGTATAGTTTGTTCCTTTAGTTGGCTCTTACGACACCCACGGAACGAATAGAGGTGGTGACAATGCGTGTTAATAATCCACACGTTTATCCGTGAGGTGACGGATTAAGAATACGTAATGTTCCGTTCTCTTTCTATAGAGAGCTATGCTTCGGCACAAATTAACCAGCTGAAGGTAAAGATAAGAAGCATGGCTCTACCAGTGAATCCATCGAGGGTATCATTCATTTCAAACGCCTTATAACTTTTAACTGGCTGAATTTCGGTTTATTTTATAAAACCTAAATTAAATGCAAATACAGACAATGAAGGGCCTGTACTTTATTTAAATTTACGGTACCACACAAATCTACGGCAAGGTAACAAATGTTCAACCCCAGCGCACATTTACGCAAAGTGATATGTGAATTCTATTGTTTATGTTTAGAGATTTAACTTACTTATTACCCCAAAAGCACTGTCTATTTATCGTGACTGTTTGAGTAATAGCACCATTTTATAATCGACGAAATAACATAACGGTGGCTACCTAAATACAACATATTTTTATATTTTTTCGACTTTATATTAAATGCTTCGTTATCTAGACCAGGTAAAGGAAGATTTTAATTCGGCGTATTTTGATTCCTCTCGGTATATCATGATAATATAACTAAAATGCATTAGCTGAGGCCGTGCCATTATTTTGTAATTTGCTGTTAAAATTGAAAAAAAAAGTTGCTCGTCATTATAAATTTGCCTCGATTTTTACGAAGAAATGTACAATTTGAAGGATATAGATATTAAAAATATCTACAATATGAGACTTGGTGCGTTCCAATTGGTTATTTATTTTTTTACGACTTGCAAAAAACTGCTATAAATCGTTGTTTTTTCAATATTTTTTAAGTAAACAATTATAAATGTAGTTTATCAAACTTGTCAATAATCAAACTTATCAAACTTTGGAAAATCATAGGCTCTGATATGTAGTATATGTGGGTGTTTTTTGGCGAAGTCCGTTTTTGAAAAAAAAAGTAATTTATTTATTAAAATGACACTTTTTTGCAACTCAATTATTACAGTGTTAGAAAGTATTTATTAAATTTTTTTGGTTAAAATGTTCTTTTTCATTTTTAACCATCAATATGGGAAATTAATTTTAAAGAATTTTCCGGGAGAAGAAGGACTCGGAATGATGGTCTGAATATACTATTTCAGTATTCGTTACGATGTCCCCTACACCCTGTATTATCACGATGTACCGAGAGGAATCAAAATACGTCGAAATATCTCGGTTTGCATTTTTTAAGACATCTGTCTAGTCAAATCCTTTTCCTGGTCTATTCTGGCTAAAACAAATATTAAGACTAGATGTTAATTATTTTTGCTGGTCAAGAATTAATGGTATCTTGCTTCAATTCACAAAAAAATCATACGACCAGCCTAAAGTGAAATCTATTAAATGGTAAATAGACGTACGTAACGTATTTAAATTTTAAACGAGATCATCATCAAATTATCGACGGAATACGTTTCTTTGGCGAGTTAGCAAGACCTTAAATAACATCTGCGAGTCACATGACATTGATATTTTCAACACTAAAACAACTACAGTACGTCGGGTGCTAAGCCAAGATTTCTTTCTCCCTTTCTTGTAATTGAGTGATAGCATATGTGTAATTAATATGATACATACATTGGCCGCACGAAATTATGTAAAATAGTGCTTATCTGTGAAGACCTTTAATTGGCTAAATGTTTTATATTATTGTCACTATCTCAATGTTAAAGCTGTTGGTTTTCCTTCAAATAAATAAATAAATAAATAATTATCTGTCATGTTCATGTCCAGAACACAATGATACTCCTTGAGATTCATTGAAAATAACAGGAACACGGAAAGAACAACACGAAAAAGCAGGCTACTTCTATTTCTACATAAGAAATGCTTGAAGATGTTGGTAGAGTTTTTTCGCTCAAAATATAAGACAACTCGATAGAACATCATCTTTTATCAACACTGTAATCTAACTGGTAAAAGTAAATTTACTATCAACCGGCACCCTTTTCTGAGAAACTTTATACCGGTTATTAACGCTTGGCATGCTATTGATTACAATAAGAATTTCTTTACTTCCGAAATTCAATTCTTAACTTAGAAAAACAGCTCAGACCTTAAAAATTGCAATTCATTGTTGTGAAATAAGAAAAAATATCTCACAGTCACTGTTTTTCAATAGAAATTTAAATCTGATAGAAATTAAAGCACCAACAATCTACTAGAAAATCCATGTAACCTATTTTATGTTGTAGTGTTTTACCTTACCTTTTGTTAAGCTATTGAGATCTAGGATGGTACCGAGCGAGAAAATAGTAGTACACCTAAAACGCTATGGCATTAGTACGCATTGTCTGAGTACAATACATTTACTGAAGCTAAGTTGCTCAAGACGCATTTACATGCCAGTTGGCTAAAACACAGTTTCAGTGTGGTTTGTTTAATGATTGATTACAAACGAGTATACCATGTTAAAAAAATGTGTTTACAAACAGCGACTTAACAATATTATAAAATTTATATTTTGTATGGAAATGTGAAAATTACTTGCCATGAAAGAAACGTATGAGACATTAAAGAATGTTTTTTATTATATCTTTGTAGATAAACTGTTGATAGATATAAACAAATCACTTGTAACGAAATTTAAATTTATAATATAACACATGGGATTATTCTAAAAATGGAAATTCATAACGTACCCTGTGGTGTTTCAATGTTTTTAGTCACATATTTAAGTAGTTAGTTTGTTTAGGATTGAGAGTATTTTAGAGGTCCTAGACTTTCTAGTCATGACGAGGCCTTCAAACCTATATTAGAGTCTTGCTTTTGGTGCGGGACTTGTTAAACATTATGTATAAAACTTTATGAACAATTACAACATAACATATTTACTCTATTCGATTACAGCAAACAGCGGTCAGCGGTATGTTACCAAAAAAGTTTATATGGAACTTATTATTGCTTGAAACAGAAAGCTTTGCAATAATAGCTATATTTCCGTTTTAAGTAGGTAATGTCAAACTCTCATTGTATATATGTATACTCACATCTCACCGTTTTTTGTATAAGATCGTGAGACCAACGTAACTTAAATCTGGATCACCCTGTGAATACATCCCAGGGCTCTATTATAACGTTGTAAGCGGTATACAACCATTATGTTTCAGAAATGAAAATTGCCAGCGAACAATGATGATTTGACAGAATGAAACATGAAGAGAATGTACAATAAAAGGAAGAAAGAAATACTTTTAAGTAATTCGAGGTTTCGTTTATGAGTAATTAACTCACGAACAAAACTGAACAAAGTCATACCAAAGATATTTCTAATTTATATAAAAACAGTAAAAAATCTATGAAAAGTATGTAGATATTTAATTATTTTAATGGAAGTTTCTAATTTTCTTGCTTATTCTCTGAATGGAGACTAAACTCTTTAGAAACTTTTTCCAAGCCCTCCACTGAAATATTACGTTCTCGAAATTCATAAAAAAAACGTTTTTTATTTGAAAGTAACCTAAAATAAAGTAATTTGGTAATTTTGCCGGATAGATTTACAATTGTAAATCTTTTATTTTTGAGAACTCATGTGCAACTTCTCGATGCAAAGTAAATCACAAGTCTTCAAGTGTTTTAAGAAGAATTTCAAGAGTTTTACTGATGTCCGTAAATTCGTGACCAAAAATATTTACATTGCTTATGTTTTTACCAGGAGCACTTTATATTTTATTTTCCTTGACTCAGTAATTTTTGGTCTCCTATGAAAACATGCCCCGTTTAATCCTTTTCACAATTTGTTTGCAGTAGAAAGAATTGTCTATATTTTGATCCAAGTAATAAGTGATGAAAAAAATTCAAGCTTTACATCTTGTACTCGTATACGCAAGGTAGATATGTAAGAATACGAACAAGAATTTCACTCGAAGAACGCAAAACAAACTGGTTTATTAGTCAGGCGAAGAAGTTGATACAAACAAAACAGAATAAAATTGTCAGTTCAAGTGAAAAACACTAAAATAAGTATAAATGATAAAATAACCAAGAACCCTGTAAAACACCTTACCATGGTGACCATTGATCTGGGTTCTATCACCAAAATAGGAGACATGAAGATCTAGAGCAGTGCTAATTAATTCTGTAGAGAAGTTGTGAAAATCGTAATCAAAAGCTTTATACAAGTCACAAAAAAAACAAGCGCATTGGGTAAAGGGTTCGCAGGTTTTGAATATATCATTTGGAAGTTCGGCCCCAACATTGATAGTCAACTATTATTATTGGTGTTCACCGACGCCTAATGTAACCAACCTAGTTCGGGTTTATTCAGGTGGTTTTATTGAAATTACTTTCTAATTGATTTACTATTGATTTCTTTACTTTCTAATTGATTACTCAATTAATTTACTAATGTTACTGAAATTGATCTAATATTTTTAGAGTTGATATATAATACGATGATGGTACAGTACACCATTAAATATTAAAATTGCGGTGCTATTGTAGTGGCTGATTAAGAATACGGAGTGTCACTACCCCTATTCATCTCGTGGGTACCGAAAGAGCCGACTAAGGCAGCAAACTACGCAGGATAACAGCACTGCAAAGAGAAAGAAAACTTGACCTAAACCCTATACCGACCGGTCTGGCCAGCGTGGTATAGTAGGTCAAAACCTCCTTTCTACGGAGAGTGCATGTACCGTAGTGGATTTTCAGAGGTCCTTCTTTTTGCAATGCTTTTATAATAGTTTGAACTAAGCAAAGCTTGTATTATGAAAGCTAGATTGACTAATATAATACTCAAACACTTTTTTTGTAAATACATAAATAATACATTAAAACGCCGACAGTTCGAAACAAATATTAGATCATACAATCATTTGGTCTGAAACAGAAAATAATGTATTGGCTTATCATTGAAAAACTGAAATAATTTAGACCCCGAAGGCTCTTTACAGTCGTAAATAAAGAATAGTATTAGTCCACATCCCATAGAATATTTTGTTTCGTAAAAATATATATTTTGACTGTACAGCTTCCGGCTACAAATAGGTACATACAAGTCCCAGGAGTATCGTAAGCGAGAATGGAAGTATTCTATCAGATGGATAAACACCAGTATTCGCACATTTACGGACGTACGGGATGGGAATGAGGTCTATCGATCTACTGCGCAAAGTCAATAGGTTACCAAATTTATCAACTAATCATGAAAAGAGGAAACTTTTATTGGTCTACATGGTATGATGATCCAGAATTACACATCTAATCAAAAAAAAAACAGAGCTTAATCAATTTATTCAAAAACAACATTTTAAAAGGTTTAAATAATCAACATAGTTTTATTAACAACTAGTTCTTTCCCGTGGCTCCAACCGCGTATAGCGAGTATCGCGATAAAAAGTAGCTTATGTCCATCCTCAAGAATCAACGCCAAATTTCATTAAAATCAGTTAGGCGATTTAGCGATGAAACCATAACAAAGACAAACATAACATATATGAAATTAGTAGGGATATTGCAGGATTACATTTGATTACAGGTGCAAGCCTTAATAGACTGGGTAAGTTTTAAACATACAATATACAGTCTTTTGTAAGTAATTATCCGTGTGGTGACGGATTAGGAATACGGAATGTCACCACCCTATTCATTCCGTGGATGTCGTAAGAGCCGACTATGGGAGCTACTACGAAGGACAGGACTGAACTGCAAAAAGAAGCAAAACATGACACAAACCGATATTGACCCGTCTGGCTAGCGTGGTATAGTAGCCCAAAACCTCCTTTCTAAGGAGAGGCCTAAATCCAGCAGTGGACTATTAAAGGCTGTTGATGTGATGTCGATTGTAACTAATTAATTATAGATTATTATTTTTAGTCTTAGAATAGAGAAGAAACGAGTAGCCTGGCCACCGTATAGAACCAAAGTGACGACCGTTACAATTATGGACATAAGTCACAAGTGCGGTACCGTCCTTTGCGCTTGCTCCTCCGAATGAAGGAGGTAGGGTAAGTGGTGGTAATTTGAACAATACTAAATTCATATTAGCTATCAGCTATAAATATACTAGCTATAAAGTCTGACTTACAGAAATAGTTGTCATTTATCACTTCATCACCTAGGAAATGAGCTGATGATCTTCAAAATTTATAGCCAAGAACCATTTCGATCACGTGAACTTTCGAACAAAAGAATCCGCATTGAAATTGGTATATCCGTTGATACAGATAAATAGATACACAGGTTAAACTTATAACACCCCTCGTTTTCCGTCGGGGGTTAAAAAGCGACGAAAGAATTTCTTAAAACCAGTTCCCTGTGAGGCCGTGTTGTCACTCCGGTCGAGCCGGCCCATTTGTGTAGAATCATGGCTTTCCCATCCTACACTATCGTGAAAAGGCTCCTTTAGGACTCTGAACTAGACAGCCATCCCCGAAAACACACATCGGATCGCAACCACTTATTATTAGTAACTATTTAAAACTCTAAAGTCTCTTAACTCTATTTTCAAGATATTAACAGATTGCAAAAACAATTATTGTTGAGAACATAATACCAGGAAAGACGCGCTTTGAGCTGTTAGTTCTACGCAAGCTGACAACTACATGATGTTCATTTTCTAGTAAAAGCGCTGTTATTGGATACCAATATCTCACTAAACGTCATTAATATATAACATTCTGAATATTAAGAAGTGAAGATGAGCAGGTGATAGAGAGAGGCAGAGATATACAGTACAGTTACCTCGCATATAATTACACACTTGCGCCTGCTTGCAATTTCTTACCGCTTATTCTGAAGTAATTACACAGCGAAGTTTGATTTTCATTATAAAATTCTTTACACTAAGTCGGATATAATGACTTATAGTGACATGTCGCTTATTGTGACCTATTTTTAATAAATTGCGTCCTGTTATAGTGACAGACATGATTCCTAACACCTTCGGCAGTGTTCGGGAGAGTCACGTGATACCCGACGACGTTCGGCACGTGCATGGCTCTTTTTGTTTTGAGTCTCAGTGGGTAATTGATAGTTGAAGGACACGCATTGCTCGTTAGGATTTGTGAAAAAATTACAACTCAACGTCGTACTATTTACGTATAATTTCTATTTGGATGTAACTCTGTTTTGTTTCAGTCTATTAAAATAAATACATACTAACAAAAACAGGATATTGTTTATTTTCTACAAAATCCTTTGTATGACGTCCGCTTGGAATGATGTGTTTGTTATTTGCCTGCGATGTCATCATAAACGGATTCCACTGTATTTTAATAAGGTAACATTAGGTGATATCTACTATGGTAGATGTTGTGTGCACCTATGATGGGCATGCATAACAGATATTACCAATTATTGACAATATTTATAAGAATTCAGTGTATGTAGCATACATACACTGAATTTTTTTGTTTGTATGCCAAAGAAATAAATAAAAATTGTGTAGGGGATATTCAAACTCGTCATAATTTATTTTCATCAAATTTTGTGTTAAATTTTTGCTTGGGTTTCACTCGAGTTAAATTATTTTTTTATACTTTGGAACTTCTTATTCTGGATGATTCCCTATCTATATCATGTGTTGTATCTTTGGATACATCATCAGCCTATCGCAGTCCACTGCTGGATATAGGCCTCTCCCATTGCCCGCCACTTAGATAGATTTAGGGCTTCTCGCATCCAGGTCCTGCCAGCCATCTTGCGCAAATCGTCACTCCACCTGGCCTGTGGGCGTCCTACACTACGTTTATCTTTGGATACGTTTTTGCCAAGTTACGTAATAACGCGCTTAATGGGCTGAAAAAATAAAGATTAGTTTTATATACATCTGTATATATTGCTAAACCAGAGAACATGTTTGCGATTAACTAATACTCAGAATTGTGTGATCGGCACCATCACTTATTGTAGTATTTATTAAAAAGACAACTCCCGCGTTAGGAAAATATTCCTGTGTCGCGGGGACTTTACAAACATACATGAAACGGACACAAAGAACACCTAGACTTAGAACAACAATTTGTTGATCACACAAAGTATCGTCCCATGTAGAGTTTGAACTCACAACACCCGGCGTATTAGGAAGCGGCGTGGCGCTTAAACCAATACGCCACTCGTGCAGTCAAATTTATCTATGATAATATGTATGTGTTTAGAAATATATCACTCTGGCTAGTTTTGGACACCCATTTGCATGTTGTGTAAAGTTATTTTTAATATCTGAGCGTGGTGGATCCGATCCCCACACGGGACAACACTTTGTGTGATTAACAAATTGTTGTTCTGAGTCTGAGTGTTCTTTGTGTACGTTTAATGTATGTTTGTAAACACCTTGACATAGGATATATTAATAGTGCGGGCGTTGTCTATAAAAAAAATTGACAACAAGAAGTTAGGACCAAAATATTACCTACCTCAATCTACTAATATGCAGATTAGGTCCCAAGGTACAGTTAACTAATACCTGTTCGTTATAGAGCATTTTCTGAAATAACAGGCTTTAACAAATTGATGGTAATAGGTTATAAAGATATTAGAAATTCTAATATAGATAACGATTTCCTTGACCTAATAACACGCAACGAGTAGTAACAGTAGTAACAGGTAAAATACGCGTATTAACACTGTTACTCTACAGTATAATTTTTTTATGACCTAGTTAAATAATTACGAGTTTAAGTTAAGTTTTGAAAGAAAGAAATATACTTTCATCAACAGCGTCTAACAGTCCAGCTGGACACGGGCCTTCCCTTACAAAAGGAGGTTAAAATTCTTTAATTTGGCATATTTTACAGGTTTGTTACATTTTTACAAGAGAACATGTATAAATTACATTTTTACCGATATAGACTACAGCTCAGCATAATGCTAGGCGCAACGCACCCGGCGCTGGTTTTCAGCTGCAGCTCAAGGGTGTTGTCTATGATAGTGTAAATATACGATCATTATGATAGATTAGAAAGAAACATTGGTTTGAGAGTATTCTAAAAACAATAACAGTTGATTAATAGTAAAACATTATGAAAATTATAATAATTGGATAATAATTCATTGATTCAAAACATTATGACTATGCTAGTAAAAATATAATATTTTGTAGTAAATAGTAAAATAAGGGAGATATGCCACAGCACGGCATCTATGGTCAATACACGCTCTCCATTTTATATCGCGCTAAGAGTTACTCGGACTTCTTCGAATTCCTTCGGATGCTGCAAAAAAATTCAGTCCCAAGTTACTCTGGTTCATCCGGTTGATATATCCTTCGACGGGACTAACAAGTACATAGAGGCTCATATTTTATATTTATTATGAACACTTGATTCAACAAATTTTGCAAAATGTATGCAGTCTCCAGTCAGAATTACATCAAAGATGGCCAAGTCCAGATATCTAGAAGACACGTACATGATGAACATGTCTCAAGCTATGTAATATATTGCTGAAGTATATGATGAAGCTAATGAAATATTATTATATAAACACAATCGAATAGGAAAGAAAAATCGCGCATACATGTTAGACTTTGTGTCCTACGTTACAGCATAGAGCCTCAATTGATGTAGAAAAGATGTAGAGTTCTATGTACAAAAACCTCGAAAAAATCCTTACAGCTTGGGAAATATCAGTTTCTAACCTAACTATTCTAACAGCTACTCCTAGGTTTCAAAAATTCATTCTAATTTAGAGGAACTGTACTCAATTTTTTTTGCAAAATATATCCTTAGAGATTCAAAACAGAAATTTGAGGAGTAAGGAGTGTCTTTTGGTCTATTTTTTTAAGCCATTTATAAACGTGTATTAATTTTCAATACAGAGTAACTATTTATGGAGCGAATGACCGAAAACGTTTATTAGGTCATTGTTAGTTGCTCGAAGATGCCGAACCAGTGCTGGCAGTGAGCCTGCTATACTTTTTGTGACCAGATCAGCAGTGTACTGAAAAAATTACTTAATAAATGCACCAGTAACCGCGATCGTGTATAAAAAGCCTAATGAATGTAGAAAAGGTACTACCTGTATATCAGGTTCAATGTAAATGGTGTTTTATTGTCTCTGCCTACCCCGAACGGAATATTGCATATATGTATGTGTGTGCATAAAAAATTATGACAACCATCCCTGTATAAAGAAAATATGGAAACAGGCAATGTCGATCTCAGAATTTCTTCTAACTTAATTCAAAAGGTCTGCTATAAACTGTAAGGTTATTCAAGCCTCGCTCATAAAAACTAAAGATTTTTGATATTCAAGTCTGTGCCGTAAGGATCGTATTTGCTTTCACAAAGCATTTGTAACTAATCTTCAGCAGGTCTTGAAGAGCTCGTAAAGAAAGGGGTCACTGGCTGTAACTCAGACACTTAATTACTATCCGTCGTAAATTATCCATATTTGTTACGTAAATCTTAGTAAAATGATATGAAGCGTACCCGTATGGCAGCTTAAAGGAGTACAGGGAGGAGTTATCTACGGATAAAATGAAAATCATTTTGTGAAATCATATTACTTTAGACAGGCTGTAAGGGATGGTGTAACGAATACTGAAACAGTAGTATTTAGACCCTTATCCTGAGTCAAAAATCATGCTGATTGCATAAAACGTTTAAATTTGCTGAAAATTCCAATGATCACCATTTCCTTATACCCGGAAAATTGTGTATTCTAAAAGTCATTTTTATAAACATTCGATGTAATTTTGTCTGTAAGACGTTAAGACTCAAAATAACATTCATAGTAGTAGTTTATTTATTTATTAGTTAAGGTCTATCAACAATTCTTAACATCTAAGCTTATTCCAAGTTGCATGCGAAAATACAAAACTTAATGTTACAATTACTTAAAGAAAAATACAGACAGTAAGATAACTAATGTAACTAATCTTGCCGTGGGAGAGCCATGCTACGGCACGAATGGGCCGGCTCGACCGGAGTGATACCACGGCCTCACAGAAAACCGGCGTTAAGCAATTTGTTCGTTGCATTTCACTGAGTGAGTGGGGTTACCGGAGACCAAGTCCCCCCTCCCGCTGACTCGAGCGGGAGGGACTCCAAGGGCGGCAACGCACTTGTGACTTTTGAGTTGTAGGTTTCCATGGCCGGCGGTAGTTGCTTACCATCAGGTGACCCGTCTGCTCGTTTGCCCTCTTATACCATAAGAAAAATAGAAAGACATGTTAGCTGTATATAG